>AXCO02008380.1:0-13468 GCA_000473525.2 Anopheles melas
GGTCAAAAAGGGGGTGAACAATCATCCAAACGGTAATTATGTCAAGTGAAATGGGTCCGATATTGAATTTGAGATTAATTCACTAACAACAGGAACATTGTTTACACTCAAAGGAAGATCGTAGTCATTCTGAAATTGCTGATCAATCAAATAGGTGCAGCAAATCAGTTTGTAAAATAGGCCAATAAAAGTGTATAGCAAATCATTAATTCAAAATGAATGGTGAAAATTTTTCAACCTTTCCAAAGCGCAGGACTTCACACGAAAGTGATTAATTTTCAACCGCAAATCCACCAGAACTCTATTCCAACTGCCATAAATCAACCGCTTATCGATCACGCAGCCCGTCCAGCCTATCAGCCTTGCAGACACATGATCAACGATCAACAGTTGCCTTTTTTTCACCTAACTTTATATTGATGAGCTTGCTGTACCGCCCGAGTGGGCGAGAGATAAAATAAACACACAAACGTACGGCACACAACGGTAGCACTTGTTTGCAGTTATCTAACCGACACCGGTATGCAAGCCAATGTTGCCATTATGGGCGATGATTAAGAGCAGCGTTGCTACACATGCGATTTGTGCTACAACCTGTAGCTTGTGTATGTATGTTAAACAGCAGCGAAGAACGAAACACGCTAAAGGTAGATATGAGAAAAAAAAACAGTTGCAAACTATTATCGAACATAATCGATTGGCTGGTGGTTAATGTTGTTTTTCGAGTCGAGATTGATGAGCAATGAGCTTGATGGGCAGTGGGGTGTGAAACGATTGCTTAATAATGTTTGTTAAATTAATCTCATGTGCTCAAGTTTTTTTCTTTGAAACTTTGCAAAAAAACGGGATAATTTGTGTAAGTACCGGAGCTTGTCCTTGTCGTGGAGCTCATCTTGTACTTTGAGGTTTAAAATCTGCAACTACATTTTTGGGGAATATGATCCACCCTTGCCGGGGCGACCTCGTGGTACAATCATCAACTTGCACGACTTAACAACATGCCCGTCGTTGGTTCAAGTCTAGAATGGAACGTGCTCCCGTAGCAAGGACTGACTTATCCGGCTGCAGGGTTGCTGAATAAGTCTCGAAAGCCTATATGCGCCGGGAATGTCCGATTAGGACGTTACTCCAAGTAAAAGATCATCGCTTGCTACATTATAAGAGGTATTTTAAACGTGTATCTTAACTTCCGAATCCAAAACTAAGGCTTTTCTAAAAATCTTGTGCTTTCACATCTTTGTACTATATACTATTCATAAAATTTACAATTATGACCTTCAACACGCAAATCGGCAATGCAATTTCACGCTGGATAGTATCGCGTTTATTGCCATTTCATTATTTCTCTACTTTTACGTGTAGCAAGTGTAATCTATAACTAGCCCCACCATCACAAAATGTCAATGCTGAGTCGGGGTAAAAGCACACTAATAACCATATCACTAGCGCAAAACTGTAAGCACAATTTTGGCCAGTCCATTCCCACGACATCAGCACACAAGCACAGACTACGCCGGACTAGCTACACCAGCTGACATGCGTTGCGTGCCCATGCTTATGATTTAACTATTCTGCCACGCCTCCCGGTGGCCATTGCGGTTACGATGGGAGCCAAATATTGAAATGGAAATGATTTCGTGTTTATTGTAGTAATTAGCTAACCTGCTGAATATGGTTTAGCTGCCACTCGAAGGTCAACGAACGGTGGGCAACAGGTACAGCCTTAATTGGGTAGTCTAGCATGGAATGGGTATCACGATTCGGTCACGTTTTAGAGCACACACCCGGCCAAGTGCGTGTCTTTAGGTGATTTGCCAAATTTACAACAAATGCTAAAGTATTTACATACGTCGTACAGCTATTCTTCGGAACTTTTTCACCAACACTGCAAACGACCAGATACGGTGTAGCCCTCGGCTCACGTTCATTGACCGGACCCTTCGCCTTACTTTCGCAGATGGACACCGGATGGACGCTACCCAGAAACCCAATGGCACACTTACACGCCCAAATCGATCGATGAACGTTGTTTTGGGGCTCGATGGCGTTTCTCTCGCCTTTTTTGCTTCGTTTAGTGTTTGTGGCACAAGATCACCCCCGTTTCGAAAACATTCCCATAGTGGTTTCATGAGACGCGTGGTACCTACGGCTGTCGTTGCGATTGAGCTTCTCCGTTCCCTCTTCAATGGGATCTCTCCGCTGTTCCACTCTCCCTTTAACAACAACGTCCCCCACCCCCCCGTTTTGCATTGCACCATCAGCAAGTTGGTGGCAGGGTTGTAAACGCGATGCTGCAATTACATAAACTTCCGATTGAATAATATTTGCCTCCGTCCCATCGCGGCAGACGATCGTCTGGCGCAACCGTATTTGCCATATGAGCACAGCAGCCCCTCCACGTACACACGTGCATGGTGATGATGATGCGCGCCGCTTGTTGGCAACGGTTTCACGACCGTTTAGTAGCAATTTGAACAATTCTTTCTCACCTCTTTGCAGCTCACCTCAGAGGCTGACGATCAAATCAAGGGGCCCGGTTTTGTAGTTTGCATCCCTAATGAACACTGATGGATTGGCTGTTGTCGATGTAGCTGCTGCTGCTGCTGCTGCTTATGGTTATTGTCTGGGATACAACAAGTGCCATTTCTGGAAGGCAATTCGAATTGACAGGCGACACATCGGGGACATGCAAAGTTTGCCAATTTCACATCTTTTTTAAGGCTCTAGGTACAATTAAGTGAACCGAAAAATGGGCTACGATTGTCCAATAAGGGTCTAGAGTGTCTTTTATTATTTGTATAAGATGAGTTTTCGCTGTCAAATTGTCAATTTTGGGTCAACAAAACCAACAATTTTGCTAGTGAGAAAAAAAAAACGAAACATTCAAGTCTCTTCATCGAACTAACAATAATAAAAAAAAATGCTTCTGATTTTGTAAAAACAAAACAAAATATTCCCAACTATCTGAAATAAACGATCATATATACTTCCTGTTGAAAGCTTTTTCCTCCCGTTTTCGGATGGCATTTCACGTCTCCCTGGGTCGTTTCACATTCAGCCACCTCACGATCCACCTGAAGCATCCCCTACCCGAGCCACATCTGAGTGGCATTAAAATAAATTGTGTCATGAAATCGATGTGCCTTCTCCATTTCCCAAAAAGAGAACTGTGCGAAAAAAAACCAAATGCATTCCTCTCCCCACATACACCGGGCGCAAGGCACACAAGGCAGTCGCGAAAAAGAAAGCAACATAACCACCCCAAATTGCCGAATCGAATCGAGCCAGTGGGCTGTTGTGTGACGGGGCACATTTTTCTCTTCTTCCTTGCACTTCGCGAACGTTCAAGCGACCTCACACAATGGCTCATTTAGCGGATGGCATCGATAGGGCTCGTTTAGTGTCCACGATCGCGACCAAAGCGAACCAATGATGCTTCGCCGAGCATCTGGAGCGACACGGGACGCAGAAGTCACCACTGTCAACGGCACTGCGAAACGTAACTACCTCTCCTTCCTCTTGATTTTGGAGTGTTTAATCGTGGCTGGCGAAAAACCCATCAGCAGCAGCTCTGCGAGGCTCTCTCGTTCGAGAGTTGTCGGTTCGGTATAATTTACTCGCCATTTGCCGGTGTAATTCCAGTAGCTTGTTTTCTGTCACCAGGAAAGTGTTACGATATTTTTTTGTTTTTGTTTTGGTTTGCCTTAAAACTAACGATCCTAACTAACGAACAAAGCTTACCTGATTGCATGACACCGTTCCATCACATTGGTTTGCATTTCTTTTTCGCTTTGGTTGTGCTCGGGACATTCGCGACACGTATTTTTTTTATGGCGAGAAAGAAACGTGTAAAGCACACCTGACAATTAATTCAAATTAATTTCAAACCACACCGGAACACCGGGTCGGTGTTCGTGAAACTTATCCGACTAGATCAAGGTCAGCCTCGAATTGTGCAACGATGGCAAGGTGAATCAAGTAAGGTAACATTTAATCTTTATGACATCAAAAGTTGGAAATGTTTGTGATGATTAAACATGAAAGTATCCAAATCATTCATTGAAACAAGCTTTAAAATGTTGGCTTTATAGATACATGTAATGCAAAAACTTTCTACCAGCTTAAGCTTTATTCCAAACGAATCCAAACAACCATTACGAAGCTGATTGATTCACCGCCCTTCAGATTGCTTCCGTCAACATAGAAGACACCGCGCGTCTGTTCTAAAGCAGCATTCGCAACGTCAAATTGAGTCGTTTGATGGCGGCATCGGTTGCACACTATTAATCAACACGCCCAACCCGGTACGCTCGCGGCATAATTGCCACTTTTCGCGCCAATTTTGGATCCCTCGGGCTGTCTCAAGCACTCTCAATTGAGTTATTCCGAGTTAATTCTAGGACCGTCACTTGATTTGCATTTATCAACTTGATTGATTGTAGCGGATCCAATACTAACGGAATGATACTGACACCAGTAGGAAGCATCTGTTTTACAGAAATTCAAACTCATTTCAGCACACACTATTAAAATCTTGTAAATTACCACATTAATAAAAGGTATCAACAGCATTTAAGTTCGTCCCCTCGGAACGGTTTTTAGTAAATGAATATTTATTTTACCGCATTTTTCCAACATAAACATTTCTCCTTCTCTGTAGCGACTACAAAAGTAGGCTCCTCAAACATGTCTCTGCCGAAATGCGTGGCCGTCGGGCTCATTTAAAAACAGATTCATCGCCCAAAATTCAAATAAAAACTCTGAGGTGTTGACAGTAATGGAGGAGACACATTATGAAATGTACGACAACCAACGTGAACAAGTTTTTGGTAATCCGAGATCGAGGGTCGGTTCTGGCCCCAAAAAAAACCCCTGCAACAACCTCTACACAACTTCTCGTTCGGTTCGGTGAAGACATTCATCGATAATTTTCAATTAAATACATATGGTTAGATCGTTTAACAGTTCGTTGACATGAGTGGACTCGTCGTCTACAAAGGCCGTGAAAACCGCCGTGACCATCGATCACTTCGATCGACAATGGCATACCACTGGCAGCTGTTGAAATGACATCTTCTGGTGAGGCTTTTGGGTAGGCTGAAACACGATCTCCTCACAAAGCCGGAGGCTGTAGCCCATCCTACACGCATGCTGCAATCAATTTTTAATCATAATTTTTAATGAAATGCTGATCTAGCGCACGGTTGCTATCTATGTTGTCCCACGCCAAACGGAAACTTCCCTCAAAATCTCCACCAACTAAGCCTAGCTGCATCGATGCACCGAGCCATCTTTTTTACGCCAAACAACCTGCACCGTCTGCCGCTAACAAGGCAATACGAAAAAACAAACAAAACAACCGCCCCTCTACTCCCCGCACCAGCTGCTTCCTTGGACTTGGAGCCGACTGTGCGTTGACCATGCGCAGCAGGCAGCGAGCGTGCAAGGGAGAGCATTATCGCCAGCGAACACAACGCACGCAAAACACGGTCAAGGCAAACCGACGGACGCGCGCGCGACACCGGCGTGTGGCCGTGCGCATCTTCGCCGGAGCAAGATGCACATCCATTCGGGAGTTCGGTTCAGCCTTGTGCGTGCGCTTTGCTGGTGCGCGCCGACGCCACGCTGATAAGCGCAGCGCAGAAACCTGTTCATGAGGCGCGCAAGCATTCCACAGTACGCACACGGCCGGAGGCTACCGGCTTTTTGGAGGCTGTCCTCACATGTTCTCGCTGTGCCATTCG
This sequence comes from Anopheles melas, assembly GCA_000473525.2. Taxonomy (NCBI): domain Eukaryota; kingdom Metazoa; phylum Arthropoda; class Insecta; order Diptera; family Culicidae; genus Anopheles; species Anopheles melas. The sequence goes on from AXCO02008380.1 coordinate 5,745, forward strand.
AAGCGAAGCGTGCGTTTGTGCCTACTGGTTGTTTTTGGGCTCTGAATTGACGTGACAGTCAGAAAGCGTCAGAGGTCAATGTGGGTTTTCTATGACCTCCGCGAACGCTTCGCGAAAAGGTTGCCCCGTGAACAACCTGACAAGTGGTGATAGGGTTTACGTTCGCATTTTCGTTTCCATTATCCATATCATTAAAGTAAATGTATAGGTTTGTTTGATTTTTTTTAAAGTAGATTCTATCCTTGATCTTGGTATTTTTGCAAAAAACAAGGACCGATCGATGGTATATGACATTTTTCCTTATAAAATTTGGTTCAAATACTTGTTTAAACATAAAAAATATCAGTACAAGGAAAACACCTGAAAACAGTAATAAATGCATAAAACACACAAATATTAAATACCTAAAATAAGAATATCCAGTAATAAATATAGACTTGAGGAGATTATTAAAGAAAAAAAATGATGTAGAAAGTACTGTAACTTAGAGGATTAAATTAATGAAATACACAGACATTAAACGGGGTTCATTCATGAAGGAAGGATTAATTAGATAACATAATATGCATTCTTTATATAATCAGTAAGACTACAGCTAAACAGAACACACCAAGAATAAACAAAACACTCCAATGAACCTCTACAGAATGCATACAATATAACGCACTATTGCCCTCCACCGGACGTACAGCACGTGTTTCCTAACGTCCCGCACAAAAGCGTACATTTATACCAAGTACATCGTTTTTTGTCGACTTAGTATCGACTGCATCCACATGCTTCTCACCCGGCGCCCATCAGCAGCTCTTAGCATCTCCAAACAATCACCCTCTACTTAGTTGTACTCTTGTTTGTCCACCCTAGCGCCCCCAACACACCACACTCCTCGCAACATCGCTCGCAGCTCATCAATATTCAAGGCTTCTGGTGCACGATCGCCAGGCAGGCACACCGTTTTAGCACCCACAACCCTGTCGCTGCTCATCATCGATTGGTGTTGGAGGTTATTACCGGTAACATTAGAACCAGCACACCAGATTCCACCACCATAACCACCTCCCACACCTAAATGGTACGGTCATACACTGTCCGGTGCATCGTTCGCACCGAAACGCACGGAAAACTAATTTGTAACACTGACTGCTGGGCTGACACTTGGAAGGAAGCGCAGTGCATCGCCCACAGCGACGGACATAATTGACGAGCTTCGGTGAATAAATCAATCCGGCGTGCCGTGTCTCGGGTGGTTGGTAGCAATGGTAGCAAATGCAGGGCGATCCCCCACGGTATGTCCGGGTTGTGGCGAGGGGTGTGCATGGGGGACGCATCTTCTTGCGAAACGCTAGAATCTAGCACCCAGCAGCGCTATTTGACGGTTTATCGATGCTAGACGGGAACGGTCATTTACGGTTGCGAGAAAATGTATTAAGTGGTCAGTTCATTTGCACTTTGTTTGAATGATTGTAAGTCATAGCGACTTGAAAAGCATTGCAATTGCTACACTGTAATTTTGTTCCAATTAATTCAATCATTAAATAAAAGCTACGATCACGTTTTCTTACAACCATTTCGACAGCCATATCTCCTTATTCTCATTTATAACGAAATGCTTGGCTACTCATAGCTTGGCAACCCAAATTCCCCAATTTCCACATTGTCTCTGTTTTCCGTTTATTTTCCATTTTGTTGAAATCGTGCAACATTTTGTTGCAAATCACAACCCATCCTTTGTTCGCAACGTGTTCGAGACGAAACGGAATCCTGCACCCGATGTTAATGAACACGTGGTATAGGCCGGTGCAAAATTTAATCACACAAATTAAGGGAAGCGCTGCCTTACTAACGACTGATCGATTGCACGCAATTGTACACCGGTGCCCCGTTTGCCGAAAGTGTGAGTGGCCTTGGTGTCGGTGCGGTGTGATGATTGATGTGGTCTAATGATTGACTCATCGGTTCGCAAATTACCCACCAACACACTTGGCGGAGCATCGCATACCACAAACAGCAACATCACCGGCATCATCTTGCATGCCAAAAAGGAGGCAATACACCATTTTTAGAAATTCCTCTCCCAAACCATTCCCACAATCTGGCGAGGGGTGCGGTAAGAAGGGCAATGAATGAGTTTGTTTGACTTCGATGGAGAATAATTGGGCACAGGGAAAATCGTCAGGGCAACAGGGAAGATGATATGATGTCATATATGTGGCACAAGTTATCTCATCGGAATGTACATTCAAATAGACCGCATGTCCTGACCGAGCATCGGGAAATTTCTGAACTACGAATCACCGTCTGCGAAGGGGCAAGCCAAGACCCTGTGATGGTGGTGGTTTTGCATTGCAGTCAACTGCGCACTGCTGGTCGAAAGTGAAAGTGTCTACCTGGATGGAATTTAGCTCACTTTTTGCTACTCGGCTGTTGCGGTGTATTAACCGCAGCCAGGATTCGATCCAGCCATCGTCGGGACACAAGGGGGTTCGCATAAAATGTGTTCTCACCTCCCAATTAGGTAACGAACACGGACCCGCCTCCGCAAATGATCGCGAAATCGACGCAATCCTTCCTTTGTCTGATCGCATCTCACAAACAAAACTGTCATACGCCCCTTCTTAATGCGATCATAAAAGGCTTTCACCGTAAAACAATCGAATCGTTTGACTTGCAGCACAATGGTTGACCTTCTCTGTCACGCATAGTTTATGGTGGTTAATTTTGCGCTAAAAAGTAGCACTATAAAGCGCATTTATTCGTTAGCCTTATATGCGCCAACCATAATACTTTCGAATCAATTATGTAGAATGTTGCATAACAATTCAAACGTGTGCAAAGGAATTAAACGATCATCAAAACAAACAAATTAGTGGGGCTGTAATTCAATAACTTAAACCTTGTCCACAATTATTTATATTGGATTGAATCTCGTTATTTGTGTACAGATTTTTTTAATAACTGATCAGTTCCATCTACTAGGACATTGTACAAAAAAAACCTAATTTTGTCCATTGAGCCTACTCATCCCAATACTCCATTACCTCCATCATCATCAGCCTCATCCAGAGATATTATTGGCAATTTAAACCATTTACCCAACATCTTGGTTGCTCTTTATTGACGTTCGGTGTTTGTTTTTTGCAACTTCTCAATGTCAATTGCCTTGCACCATTGAAAAACCCCTTTGGCGACTACCTTTTTCTTACCACTGCCAACTATCTCACGCAGATTTCCGTCATTTCCTTGATCCTTCGGTTGACATCGGAAACCTTCACACCGGGCCAAGGGCTTGGGAAAATTAGTAGCGCACCAAAAAGTGTCCAGTTGCTTGAACAGAAATCCCACGCCGCCTTAGACACTAAACAAGCGCAAGACCTCTAACTGCGGTCAGTGGTTTTAATTGAATCTATTCCCTATCAGCTATGAGATGATCTTTTTTTTCTTGTTTGTTTTTTGCTGCTGCTTTTGTAGGTTCTTTTTCTCAGCGGTTTGTGTGGTTCAAGCGGTTTCGCTGATGCGTTGTCGGAAGTAAGTCTTCACGTGAAGGCTTTGGAGGTTTGAAGTTATGAGACATTTGATACAAATTGTGCAGAATAATACAGGTAGAGGGCAAACTTGTACCCTAGGAAATAAAAAGTAATTAAATTATCTTCCCGTGATTGTTTTTTTTTCAATTACTCAATCTCTTTTCACTAGGTTTAATATTGAATTCTTGAACTATGACAAAGAGCATGACTCTTCTAACGACCGTAAACGGGCAAGGGCACTCACAACGAAACTATTGCATCCGAGCGACGAAAGCTACTAATCATTTTCCAATCACTATCCCTCACCGTGGCTAAGCGTGATGCATTGAGCCATGTGCATTCACCCGGGCCACCCATTCACTACCACCCAAACCGTTTGGCGTTCGCTCGTACCTTATTATTATGCCCCCGTGTCTTCCAATTCAAATCGCTGGCCAGATTTGGTATGTTCTATCATCGGAGGGTCGTTTGTTCCCTTCCTCCTTCTGCACTATCTCCCTCTCTCACATGACCCTGGCTATAGGCCCCGTCGACTGGAATAAACTGGCGGAATGCACTCACACACACACACAGTTACAATCTATTATCAAAACCTCTCGTTGCCGTTTGCCGCGCAGGCCCCGTTTTCGGTCGGGCACGATGGTCGTGCACAATGCAAGGTTTTTTAATTTTTATTTCGCCGAAGGCCAGCGGACTTCCAAAGTGGTGGCTTTGAAATCATGCTCCGTACGCCCGCTCCCTTGACTTTCTTAGTGTGTACATCTACCAGCACCCAGCTCTTCCATGTTCCCTCCCTTGGAGTAACCTTCCCGAGTGTGCCGAGTAACAACAATGGGCAACAACAATCCAAACCGGGCAGAAGCGACTACGATTGCAGGGCGAGGTGGTAAATCATTGCTCTAGCCTCACCTCATCCACCTGCCAGCAATGTACGGCCTCCCTAGATAGTTGTTATTTAGTTGCTTTAGTTTGCAACCCAAGGCAAAAGGCATACCGGCATGCATTATCAAACTCAGCCACCGCGGCCAACGCAGCTACAAATCGATTTATGTTCACGCATCGGGCATTGCAACTCATTGCTGCTGAAAGCTTCAACATAGATTCCAAGCACCTTTTTCTTCTTACTTTTCTCTCTCCCTCTCTCTCTCTCTCTCTCTCTCTCTCTCTCTCTCTCTCTCTCTCTCTTTTGCTTTTTGAGAAAAGAAAAGCTTCAAAAAGGGAACCATAGCACACTGCATCTAATGCAGCTACTAAGTGTTGCACATTAGTGAAGCACTTTGTTTCCCATCGGTGCGCACCGCGAACGTGCAGTTCCGCAAACGCAGCTTTTCTCGCAGCAAGAGCGGAAAAAAGCGGCGATCTGCAAACGAAAAGCGCTTAACCGGTTGGCTGGAAAAACACAATCCACTCCCCGCGATGCTATGCGTTTAGTGATGGGAGCAGCGAGCTGTAAAAATGGGCAAATGACAAAAATTGAATGCAATTGGCGGTGTTTAAAGGGAAATGCAGAAAATCACAGCCCTTTCAGTGAGGGAAGAATATTCAATTTTCCAACGCAAAAAAATGTCGAAGAATATATCTTGAATGTGGAGAAATTCTTTCACAGATTCCAAACAATTTTGTGTTTAATTTAGTATAGGTGACTTGCATTTAAAAATGAATCCTCCTGTTCCCGTTTGGGCAACATCTAGAAGGATAAAGCTCATCGAATACCGACGACCCAGGCACGACATTTGGTTCCCCAGGGAATGCATTCCCCACCATCCCACACAAAAAAAACAAGATGCATCATGGGTGCACTCTCCGCACCAACTCAACCTTTATGCAATCGTGCACAAAAATGCAACATCGACCGCAATGACTCCTGTCTGTTGCGCAACAACGGGTAGACTGTCTGCTGCCTGTTCCGGGCCGGCTTTGTGCTGGCGCAAAAATTTCATCCCACACGCGCGTAAACGGTCTCCGGTGACGTCACGCTGCAGGTACAAAGTGCATCCGCGGGCATGGCTCGATGCATCGCACATTTCACAGCCACTGACCACACTTACTTATAGCCGATACAAACGCTGGGATGACGAGGCACGGGACCATCTGTGAGCACATTAAGGAAAGCTCATCCTAGGGAGGGTGCATTATTATTTAAGTATTTTAATTATTTTTTACGTGCTTTTATTTCAGGATGTAGTAATGTTTGTGGGCGTATTAACTCATGGGATGGGTTTTAATTTTCACCATTTTCCATCCATTAGCGGTGGATCACTGTGACATCGCTTCACAATTATGAAAACCCCTGCTGGAGCAGCTCTATGCAAGTGTGTTTTCTCTTATTTACTTTCACCTTAACCACCGGATGCTCGGTATGAAAGGGTTTATCCTGTTTACAGCATACTGGACGGTAGTGAAGAATAATTTACATTGATAACAACTGTTGATAATCGATGACATGATGGTTATCTTGCAGATGGAGCAATCGATGAAAGTGATAATTGATCATCATGATTCAGCTTTTACAATATTATGGAATAGAAAATCACTACAGGTTAAGGACCGCAAGATCAAAAATTTGATTCTGTTATTTACTATATTTAAAATAATATTATTTTTAAAAATCTGTTACAGTATACTACTTTTGTTCAGTAGGAACTGAAGGTACGTAAACAAATATTTTTTTCCGAATAGCCTCGATATTTTGTACTTTATCTTTGCTATTTCATAGTATAGACGTTGTTTTTTCCTAACAGAACGAAGTTTTTATTGTATTATTTAAAACAGTGGTCTTCAACCTGTAGTATGTGGTGTTAACAGAATTTATTTTTGAAGAAGAAAAGCTAATTACTGTACACATCGTGCAATTTTTTCCCACAATCAAGATTAAGTATTCAATAGACATGTGTAGAATAAAATAAAAACATATTTTTGATCAAAAACGTTCAACTAAGTCTTCAAAATGCATGACCTCAATCGATGTGGGCCGTGGATAATGTATTTTCAAAGCCAAGTGATCCGCGAACCTAAAAAGGTTCGAGAGCACTGGTTTAAAAGATCTAAGAACTTAAAGATCATTATCTAAGAAATTTCTATAAATCCGAATTGCTTATGAATTTTTGAAGATTGATCTTGCAATATTTACGCTAAACTAAGGTTCCACTGCCAATCAAAACCTAAACGACATACAAACAGACTCTCCAGACAATACCTCTTTTCTGAAATAATGTTCCTGATTGAAGCGTTACAACTACCCTACAAAACAAAACCCCCATTACATCACGGCTGAGCTGATTATAAAAGTTATGGCGCGATAGCGTTTTGCCCGCCCCCGGAACCGACGGCAGAAATTTAATTAATTTCCATCAAACCCGCCGGATCGGAGCATCAAATGAGGTGCCTTCAAAAAATGCAATTACCGACACGTCCCAGTGCTGGCGCGCAGCCTTGTACCAGCGAAACGGTGGCAGCAGCGTGGGAAAATGTAAGCCAAACTACGGGGAAAGCAGCTCAAATGAATAGAGACAGACACAAAAACAACACCCCCGCCACTCCGCGTATTAAAATATGTACTAGTTTTGCATTTCGATCGTCACTGGTTTGCTTTTTGCAGCTCAAAACAAAGCGTAAACCCAAAGACAAATGATACTGTACAGGGTCATCATAATCATCGTCCTCACGGCTTCAATGCAGCTTCCTGTTATCTTTTTATTTTTGTTGCTTTCCCCAAACACCATCGTAGCACACAACAAACGCTCTTCAGCCCGAGTAACGTAGCCTTTCCGTTTGAAGTGTGGAAAAATCAAGTCAAATTTGGAAATATGTTTCACTGCACAGAATGGGATGGGAATGAAACCGAAAAAACACCCCCCAACAGCTAACCACCATCCCACCCCCCTACAGAAACTGAAAGCTCCCTGAAAGTCGGAGGGAAAAAGAAACAAAACACTCACCCCATGCACCTTGCCCTGTACTGGAACAGTTCGGTTCCGTTTTGTATTCCGCCACCCGTGTTCGTTCCGAGCTTTTTTTTTGTGTGCTTCCTCTCCGTTTTCCGTTTTCGTCAGGGGCTTTAAAATTGCTGGGAAACGGGCGGCGCGTGCAAAACAATGCAAAATATGTTGCTTGCAGCATCAGTCCGCTTCCCAAGCGGAAAACGCCACCCTATCAGCTAGAGGGGTGGTGTTCGAGAAAATGCTGAAAAGCGGGTACAGG
>KI921432.1:0-11014 GCA_000473525.2 Anopheles melas
CTTTCCGCTTAGGCATTTAAATCTTTTGAGGAGGTAAGACGTTTCGCGGAGTTTTTCGCGCTGCGTGCGTGTTTTCTTTTTTAAATAGTTTAAAATCTCACACTGATTATGGTTTTCGCTTGTTTGAGTGATCGTTTGTGGCTTTTAGTCGGCGAAAGTGTGTGTTTGTTGTTGATCGATTTTTGTGTTTATTTGTTTGAACGTATTAATTTTTGGGAGCTGTGTGGCCTTCGTTTTCCTAAAGAATGACTTAAAACCTTAAATATTTAAAGGCTTTTAATCTATCATCAGAAGATTATCGTAAAGAAGTTTAACGTTCCACAACACAATTGTGACACCGCTAACACACAGGGTTTATCTTTGTCATTGCTTACCTATTATACAAACACGAGCAGATAAGTAGTAGGACCGAATTAGTTTGGTAAATAGTTTGGCTGTCGGTTTTTGTTGATTTATTGCAAAGTAGATAAAACCATCCAATCGTTTTGTGTTACACATGTTCGTTCAGTTTTCTAATGGAATGTTCCGCCTTAGCGATTGATTTCGCGCGCTTTACACTGTTAGTGGTTTGCATGCATCAATATTAACTGGAAATTGATTCCGTTTTCATTCCACTATTCCTCCGCCCGTCCATCTACGCAGGAACTACGCAGCAAGGAGGAGGAACTGACGCGAGTTCAGCAAGAGCAGCGCTACAAGGAGGAAAATCTTGCAAAGCGAGAGCAGGAGCTGCACGCGCGGGAAATTGAGCTGCTGGGCCGTGAGCTGAAAATTCTAATCAATCAAAATACTCCTACCCCGAAGAAGCGGAAGGGGAAATTTAGCAAAAGTAGAATCAAGGTAAGGTTTTGGTGCGGAGTGTGCCACGCGACTCGTTGGCCGATAGAAATGACGATATCTTCCTTTTTTATCTGCCATATTTTTGCAGCTGATTAAAAAAGCACCGGGTCAAATTTCGTTGCCATCGGATTTTCGTCACACGATCACGATACAGCATACCGCCATACGCGATGAGCGGCAGCGGATCGACACGCCGCCCGGGTCGCCCGCCACCCGGCTGCGCACGATTGTGTGTAAGTAAATATGGAGCGTTGTATGCAAATGACTAACATTAACATTGCCTTAGCTAGTCGGTTGTTTTTTTTTTGAAACACTCACACACTCACACGCCATACACGCCGTAGCATACGCATTCTTGCTTTCTCTTCCGAATTTTAAACCATCGTATTGAGCTGTGTGTCTCTTCGGGGCATTCGGGAAATGTAGCCGACGAACAATCGAGAAGAGAAGGCAAGAGTGGCACTACTGGCGATGCGACAATTTTAGGCGTTTTTTTTTTCTTCTAAATACAATTTCCGATTCAGTATCTTAGCTATGTTTGAAAGCTTTAGAATGCCTCCAACATTGTGTGGCAATTTGTTTTTAATAACATTCACCTAAATAGCTCTAATATTAACGCTTCTGATAAAAAAAAACAACAATGTGCCATAACTTGGCACAAACTATCTACACCGACACAGGCGTCATTTTCAAACTCTGAACTATCTTGTTCGTTATCTTTTCCCGTTAAGATTAGTTAGGTTAATTCACCGGTTGTTTTTATTTTACTATTGCTTACTCACGACGCTTTCGTCATAGATTAGCTTTAGTTTTGAATTCGTTCGATGCGGCGAGCGATTGTGACGTGTGGAAAATACAATATTGACTTGTACCGATTTCGGTTGCGTGTTTTTTACCCCATGTAGCGAGCGCGCGTCTTCATTTGCATGTGTGATATACAGTTGCGTGATTTAGTTGCCAAAACCTTCTTTGTTTGTTTAATATTAGGAGCGTGTTTATGTATCTATTTTGTTTCTATATTTGATTTGATTTGAGTGCTTGTGTGTTGATTGTGAAATCCAATCAGCAAACGGGTTGTTGTGTCGCGATGCGCATACGGTGCCGATAATGATTTTGATTGTAATTGTTTACGCGTAATATGGTTAGATTTTCGCGAGGAAGAAAAAAACATTAAAGGCATCAAGTTGAGCTCATTACAATGTGTTGTGAGATTAACTGCGGAAAGGTTTGAGCAAAATTAACACGAATCACTCACGCGTTTCGATTCGATCGTCATGTGTGTATGCTTTTTTCCTACTCTGTGGCAGATAATAGTTATGCCACCAAGCAATCGACTAACCATCTAACCGGGCACATTGCGTTCGAACCGTGTGCACATACATTGCTAACAAAAACTAACTCTTTACCCCGCGTTCGCTTGCGTGCGTACCCCATCGAATGCCCGATGAAGAATAAATTCTCATTCTGAATAATGTTTGATCATATTGCCCATCGACTGTTCATCGGTCCAACGCGGCGACAATACCCCCAACCCCTTCCCGCGACCGACCCGCCTGTACGCATCACTACGCTCTGCAGTTCCGGGCGATGTAATCAAGGGTAAGACCTGGGGCCCATCGACGCTGCACCAGCGGGAGCGGAGCCACTTGCCGACGATGCGACCGAGCGCCCGACCGCAACAGTTCAGCAAGAGTGCCCCAAACCTGGACAAGTCCCGTGCGACCGCGCTGTCCGCTAGCTCGTCGCGGCACGAGATCCTAGGTAAAAGTCACGACGATGGTCTGCACACCATCGAAGCCAACCGTAACTATAGCCGTACCAATACTACTACTACCTGTACTAGTAACGATGTAATGAATAGCAATATTAATCGTAACCGTATGCATAATACCTTCCAACACTACCACACCACCGTACCCCGTACTGTCGATAGCAACAGCGGTGTCTGTAGTAGCAATAGAAGTAATCATTCGCCACACAGTAATCCTCATCATCCTCATCATAATCACGCGGTGGACAGTGGTAGGGCACATTCGGAGGCGTCGGTGCTAGCGGCCCGGCAGGACGTGGTCGAGTACGATCGCGTGTTCTACAACAATCTGCAAAAAAGCATCGAGGACATTTTCTCGCGCAAGGAAAGCGAAGCGAACGAGCTGGAGTGGACGCACTCCTCGGCCGGGTCCGGCGGCGGCGGGTACGATAACGCGAGCTCGTACCGCATGTCCGGCTCCCGGTCGAGCGACAACTTGACGACGTACTGGGTCGGTAACGATTGGACCCGGTCGAAGTTTAAGCGGGAAAACTATCTGGTCGGTGCGCCGGCGTCGAACGAGGCGGCCGGCACGGACGGCACGGATAGTGTGGGGGACAGTCGTAGCAGTACGGTCAGTACGGCCGAAACGCGCAGCGTTGGCCAGCTGCAGGAGTCGTTCGGTAATTTAGAGCTGACCGGTAGTGACGGTGTGGGCGGTGATTCCACTGACAGGGCTAGCCGGGAGCGGGAGGAAATATTTGGCAGCCCTCATCACCATCACCAACACCAGCCGCCGAATGAGTTGATTTCTTCATCACGCAAAAGCTCGGTCGTTACGTTCCGGTCCGATGTGGATGTGCACTGTTCGGACTATGAACCGATCGCCGGCTCGAATCTGCTGTGGCCTCCGTGCGCAGGTGCAGCCAATGCATCACCGACACTGAATGGCGAAAGTGTGGAGTCAGCCACTGGCGGTGGTGGTGGTGGTGGTGGTGGCGGTGGCCGTCCGCACGACAACCTCCGCCATAAGCTGGGCCGTACGAAGAAGAAACTAAAGCTAAGCCACCTGCTACCGTTTAAGCGCAACAAGGCTAGCGCGGCGGATCGAAGCGAAGCGATTAATAAAACGCGCCGGCTCGTCCACCACACCAACAGTATTTATCTGAAGCGTCCGACGACGGCGAACAGCAGCACGACCACCGAACAGGACACGCTGCTGCTGATCGATGGTGGCGATGCGGGCGGGGTGGAGAATGAGTCCCCGTACGCCATGATCCGGCGCACAGATAACTATTTGATTGTGCAGAGCAATGAAAGCTATCTGAGCTCGATGCGGCGCCCTAGTGGTTCGCAGAACTGAGGGTCTTGTTTGAGGCACCAACCGTAGTCGGTCTAGGCTTGCTATAAGCTACTAATGGAATTGACATTGTAAGACTTATATATGTATGAGGCAGGTCACGTGTTGAAAAGTCTTCTAGATTTTGGTCTGTTGGAACGCATGCCTGTCATGTAGGAGCTGACAATGCTTATCATTGATGCCAAGTGATTGGACTTTGGTAGTTGTTGTCCAGCTGGTTGTCGATGTAGTCTTGTCCGGTGTGAACAAGAACGTAACTTATTGATCCGTGATTGAGAAGCGTAAACACTTTCAGTACGTTCTTACAGAGAGAAACGTGTTTCTAAGTGCGTCTTGCTTGTGGTAGAAGATGCTCACTACGCGTAACTGTGGCCTAATGACGTACACCGCATCGTTTTGTAGTGCGTATTTGAACGACGCGATTGTATAAGTCGAGATTTGATCTGTGGTGTAAAACCGGCATTTAAAAGTGTCGAGAGCATTTTCATCTCTTTTTGATGAACGTGATCGCGCAGGTGAGCGAAACGATCGGCGCGAAGGAATGCGCTATTAACAATCATATTGATATTTTATTCACCTTTCACCTTTAGCTCCCTTTGGTAGATGGTAGATTGGTAGTCTTCCACTCGGCGGACTATGTAATGTAATGTTTTGTTTTTAGATTTAGCTGTAGTCCCGTTGCTTTAAAGCGTAAATATTTTGTAGTACGTAAGAAAAGAATCCCAGATTCTTGTTAACTAACGAAAGTGACCCACTGCTTCGATAGTAGGATCATTTTGTCCGGCAGGAGGTTCCGCGACTGTGGTCAGTTTTGTAGATGCGATCATTGCGCCTGCAAGGTATGCAATCAGCGCAACGAAAACGCCTGCGAGCTATGAAGTCCACGGTACAATACGATCTTATTATGGGATGGATGGTTGTTTTCCGGTCTGTTTTAACAAGGCTACGAGCTAGGTTTAATTGAATTGAGTCACGTCTTACGCTGACCGCATCTTGGAATGAAGATCCTCACAATGTTTTGGGATTTGCTGTGTTCGTTTGGACCCTTTCTGCTACTGGGCCAGTGCCTACTGTTAGCGAAAGAGACTTAGACATGTTAGGTTGTGTCATAACCTACGTAACGTTAAGGCCTAACACCGTCTAATTGATTCTGTGCTGATTTTTTTACTGGCCCTTGTGATACTCATTTAAATTCAAACAGCCGTTGAAATGGCGCGTCTCCGAATAACCCTTGCGATGGACTCGCTGCTCTGTCACTGACGTATACTAATCGTAATGGTATAAGCGTACAAAAAAAAACAAAAAAAAAAAACTAATACAAAATTTTAATCCATTCCTGAAGAAATTAAACAAATGTTTCATAAGGGAATGACCCTTTTTCCATTTACCTCGTTTTTTAATTTGGTGATTTGGTGTTAAACAGAGGGCGGTGACGTGCGTGTTAGTTCAATTTGTATTGCCTTTTCGCTTTGGTCCTGTTTTGGGGAAGCAGGGAGAATCGCAAAACAAACGCATCCAAATCTATTGTAATGTTAAAAGAAGATGTCACTGTCATTAATCAATTCAACCGGAGCGGATAAATTGGGAAATGTTTGCAAGGTGATGGTGAGAAGCATTGTCATGCCGTTACAAGCTTTTAACATCGTTTAACATAATACTAGTGGCGACAAACTAGCAAACGTGACTGAATGTAGCGAACCGCTGGAAGGTTTACGGTTACGAGAGAAAAAGAAAAAAAGAAGAACATTTGAAAGGTAATGAAAGCCATTGAAAGGACAGGCCAAATAAAGAAGAAGAAAAAATAGGAATAGTAAAAAAGAAAGATAAACCAACCAAGCAGTAGACGCCGGATGGTAGGGTAGCAGTGTCTGACAGTTTGCGAAGAAGAAAGCGGAAATACAAACACGGGCATGTTGGATTGCGCGAATCTATCATCCTTTCCCATAAAGACACCATTTTATATACACCCTTTCCCAAACTCATACTCACAATACGTACACGAACCATTGCCGTTTTTAGTGGGAAAGTAAATGTTTTACTTTTTTATCTGTTTTCGTTTGAGTTGTACAATGAAATTGTAAGCTTGAAGTATCTGGATTTAGGAGTGTAACCTGTGTCTTGTTCTTTCGTTTTGTTTTAATTTTATCTTATACTACGGTAGTCTTATCGAATGTGGGCGCAATTGGCGCCCTTTCTTTAATTAATTATGTTCAGTTTCAGTTTTAAGCAAAGTTCACAATTTTGTAGATGATTCACAGCTTTTTTTTATGGATTATAGTTATTATTTTCTATTTGGAAAAATAAAAAAAAAGTTTACTACATATCAATTGATGAATATTTTAGTTGTGTTATTTTTTTTGGTTTATGTTTCTTTTTTGTTCGAAAGTTGATTGCGGTTTTTGTTTGTTTTTCTTATGTGTTGTTTTGTCTTGTTTTCTGATTTTGTCGCTGCATGTTGTTTCTTCTTTCTTGTTGCTATCTTGTTTTAGCTATTAGCTAATGCTTTATAAGGGTTTTATTTGTATAGTAGAATTGTTTTCTTATCTGCTTGCTTTGCTTTCCCGTTCAGGATATGGGATGTTGTGTTTACCTTTCTTAAAATAATGATGCTTCGGTTTTCCGGGTACTAATCAGAATTATGGAACGATTTTTAAAAGTTGTCTATCCTTTGCTTTATGTTTCATAGATTAGATAGTTTGATACTTGAAACTAGTAACAAAAGTTAAACGATTGCTTACATTGTAACTAAAACTAGAATAGAACTAATCATACCGCTTATGATATTCGAAAGAAATTCTCTAAATTATAAGTAGGTTGATTGCTTCGAAAGTATCGAAATTATGTTTTGGATTGCAATAAGTAGCATTAGTTGTAGTTTTCGTACAGTAGTAGTGCATAGAAGTTGATACTTGTTTGAAGTGCTGTCTAGCATTGAACCAAAACCAAGATGCGAATGACTGATCGTTCGATCGGCTAGCGTTGTTGTTGGCGAGGTCGGAAAACAGGGGAACGCCCGGTGTATTGGTAACATGTTTCGATGTGCTACAACCGCCATTCATTTCAAATGCAGATTATGATACCGACGAAGCGTGGTACGCGGCCAGTCTGGGCGCCGGGCCCTGTACCGACGTGTCAACGCTGAGCGTAGCGCCGCTCTGCTCTAGTCTGAATCGGTACGGCACGCTGCCGAGCACGGTGCCGATGCCGACGCTGTACGCTTCCGAGGGTCAACGCAAGCCGAAGCTTTCCATCATCGAGCTCGTGCTCTACAACATGGCCTCGATGCTGGCCAGCATTGCTTCCGGGTACGATGTGCGTGTGTCGAACGTAACGCCGCTCCATCCGCGGCTACACCCGGGACCGTTGCAACCGTACGAATCGTACTCCCAGCCCGTGAGCCCGTACCACCACCATCGTCACCAGCTGCCGCCAATGGTAGACCCACATCCGTTGCAGCTGGAAGGTATGGTCCGTTTGGACGGGATACCGCGATCTTTAACACCCGCGCCACACACGGTGGACAACGCACTGAGCCAGGAGGCGTACGAGGAGGAGCTGGCTCACCAAGCTCAGGATGATAGACTATACGCACAACACAGCACACCGTACCAGGAGACGCCGGAGAGACAGCGGCCGAGGTAAGTGGTTGAAAAGGGTTTTTAGGAGGGCTTTGTGCTGAATCTGAACTTACCTTTGTGTGTGTGTGTTTTTTTTTTTTGGCAGGAAGGTGCATACTCAATCGACCAGTCCAAGACAGGACGAGCGGGCGCTGAAGTACACGGACTCGCCGCAACACTATCTACCATCGACGATGTCGACGACGAGCGGGCTCGGCTCGAACTACACGCCCTCGGGACCCAGCTCGTCCTTCAGCGTGGGAGCGGGAACGCAACCGCCAACGCCTTCGCCCCGCCGAAAGTCTAGCGCCGCATCGTTCATGGATTTTGGCGATCTGCCGGAAGAGCGCGAAAGTAGAGCGGGCCTCTACATACCGGGCGAGTACGACGGGTACACGCAGCACAATCCAATCTTTAACGCGGGTACGCGCGGTGCCACTAGTAGCTACATCGGTAAGTAGGAGCCGAACTATCCTGTTGGGTAAGGATAAAAAATACAAAATAACTTCTCTCCCGTACCAGGATCCCATTATTTCCCCTACCGGCCGGCGATAAACTTTGCGTTCGAGCGGGAAACGAAATCGTACGGTGGGGAACCGGTGTACGAAGACCATCACTACGACAGTGCATCGTACCATGATTACGCGTACGAAGGTCCCGGCGGGGGACCGTCGGGTACGGCCAGCGCTAGGGCAACGGGTACGCGCGTCCCAACGATGGGCATCAGTGCGACGGGCCATCGCCGGACGCACTCCAGCATTTCCAGCACGCTACACAGTAGCAACGTTAACCAAGGGTTTCACATGGAGGGCGATGAGATGGACGGTGCCGGAACACGGCTGATCGACGACGTGACGTACAAGCTGGGCGATCTCTACCTGCCCGGGGGCGGTAAGGATGCGGCTAGCCGCTTACCGGCACCGAGCACCGCAAAGCTGCACGAATCTCCCCTGCCTCCTGTCTTTCATACGTCGAGCCGAATGCATCAGTACGAGAACGTGCCCAACTTCTTCCGGCGGCAATCGAGCCTGCAGCAGGCGCACTACTCCCCCAGCAGTGCGCACAGTGGCCATCTTTCCGGCGAGTTTATGTCCGGTGGTGCAATCCCGGAGCCGGAGGAGCGTCCGTACACGGTGCTGGGGCTGACGGAGCACGGTGCCGACGGTGGATTGCTGTCGAGCAGCTTAAGACCCCAAACGAAGCTGCGCTCCAGCATGAAGAAGTACACGCACTCTCATCCGACGCATCAGCAGGCCACCGCGTCAGCTGGCGGGCAGGGCAAGTACGGAGTGGGCTACGGTATGCACGGGACGACCAGCGCCACGAACCAAACACCGCCCGACAGTCTCACCAGCGACGACAGCTCGTACCTGAGCGCGAAGGACAACTCGTCCTCGATTTCCTCGCAAAGCCGGGTGCGCTTTACGCCGGAAATTGTGCTCGACGTGGACTCGCCGCTCCAGTCGCCGACGTGCTATACGGGCGGAGCTGCTGCTGGGGCTGCGGCTGCCTCGTCCGGTCATGGCTTAAAGGACAGACGCAGCTCCTCCTCCGGCAGCACGATGCTAACGGCAACGCCCGGTTCGGGCACGTCCTCGACGTCGATTTCGGGTCGGCGGTCAAATGCCTGCGATACGAGCCAATCCTAGCAGTACGTGAAAACCTACATGGTGTAGGGTGGGTCGCGGTCCCGACCCGAGGCATCCCACTTTAGCGAGCTTGTCAGCCATTACTGAGCGTGATGTGATGTTCGAAAAGCCACTCTCGAACCATTCCACGCAAGCACGAACGACATTCCACGCATTTCCCTGGAAGGAGATGGCCTCCCGGTAACGAATGGGGTGTTCCAGGAGCGATGGTACTGAGCCAATCATCGCGCGCGCGAGCGATCCTTGGCAAGGAAAGGCGACGACGTACGCTTGTTCGCCGAAGGGTTACCCATAAAATTGGCTGTGATACAATTGATAATTTGAAGCGTAGTAAGGAGAGTTTCTTTTTCTTTCTATTTAATCAAAATGAACAACGGTTCTAACTGGCCCGAACTGAAAAAGGACGGACGGAAGGTATCTGCAGCACAGGGCAGCTCGAGGGCGGCATTTATTTTGCTTGCATCACTTCGTTTAAAGTATTCGTGTGAACAAGTTTGTGTGAGAATTCTCGTAAAATGCAAAAAATAGACTTAGTTTAAATAAGTTTTGGCGAAGAAAAAGAAAAAGAAAAGCAAAGCAAAGTATTCTATTCCCAAGATTAGATTAGAGCAAGTTTAACACGTTTAATTTTGAGTCGTCAGCGAACGAAGGTGCGATTAAACCATTCCATAGAAATAGAATTATTTACATTGTGTTAACAACTGCAGGAAAGTAACTCGTTTCTTAACTACTCGAATGTGCACAAAACGGTCGTAGATTAAAAAAAAACGAACCAAATCTAAAACAACGTTACGTCTCCCCCTCTCCCCCAGGCAAACGTATAGCAAACTTCACATGTTATCGAAGGCACATTTGAAATAGGAAAATCAAATGATACACAAAGAAAGAGAGAAACAGCACTAGCACAGTATGTAACCACTGCAATCCCTTAACAGTATAACCACAATTTTTGATGCAGCATGGGACTGAGAACCAAACCCAACAAGAAGTATTAAATCGAGCATGTTGTGCTTGGGCACTGTATTCTGGTTCAACCATGCAGTTGTGTTGCAATGCATAAAGCCAGGAATAATCAAATATTGAAATGAAGCTGGGGTGAAAAGAAATTGAAAACGACCGACCTCAAACTCGCACGATTGGAGAATTGGTTTTGTCCTCTTTCTGTACGGCTAGCAAATAACAAAACTTCCAGCGCGAACGTGGCAGAGCGACAGTGTATTGGGGAAACGAACTGCCAAAGAGGAGATTGAGCGGCACGATGCACGGTCTGACCAGACATCGGGAAGAAAGTAACCGAGCGGAATGGAATTCAGTTTAAATTGCCTAAGCAAGCGTATAAACACAGTCTAGTCGCTAATACCCTTACAAACCTCTTACAAACAGCGTTGTACATAGTCTTAGGAATTGGGAAGGAAGGTTCGAAACAGGAGAGGTGCGGACAGAGGTGTGCTACCGAGTGCTATTGGCTTATATTCTTCAGTATTTAGTCGAACGCGTTCCCCCATTAAAAATTTATGTACACACGTGTGTATGCGTTGGCTCTATGCTCTCTAGCTAGCCCTGTCTCTCTCTATAACGTTCGCAGGGCATTCGTAGCCGTGCACTGGCAGTTGTTTGTGTTCACTGGTAGACACTGTAGCATCGTTTAACCAGGGTCGGAGGAGAAAGGAACACAAGCATGGCGCGTTCAATGTAAATGGTAGAGGAGCCGAATTATTGACACACACACACACACACACACACACACACACACACACACACACACACACACACACACACACACACACACACACACACA
>AXCO02008393.1:0-10273 GCA_000473525.2 Anopheles melas
AAAAAAATATCAGGAAAGGAAACAAAGCATACAAAGAAACAAAACAAAACGAGGAAAAAAATCGAGCCAAATTGAAAGCCACTTTGAAAGAGAAACAAAAGAGTAAAACGATTCTCCACACAGTGCGTGCTTGCATAGCGTGTTTGCGCATTATGTAAAATTGATTTTCAAACAAATGGTCTAGAGCACACAATCAGCCGCACTCTCCAACTACTACTGTGCTTTTCGGTGGTTTCTTCCTTACTCATCCCCAGCAGCAGCTGCCGATCTTCATTGCTTACACACTCCAAGATCCGTTGGTGTACTATGCGATCGAGTAAATGAAAAGTGCACAAACAAATGCTCAAACGGAAAACAACGCAAGAGTTATGAGTTTGGTGTTGTGGTGTGAGAAAAAGGGAGAGAGAGAGAGAGAAAGAGAGAAAGAAAACGCATTTCAAAGAAGAAAAGGAAACAGAATCAGAAACAAAATATAAACCGACGCACCCGTAAGAGAGGTTCTGATTGAATTTACACTAGAGCAGGACTCACGACACAAGCACAGGCGCCGCGCACACGCGTCTTGCCTCAAACTAAAGGAAATGCGTAAGAATCGATACGTGTGATCATACTTGCGATGGGGGAGAGAAGAGCATGAGCTGTTGTGAAAAATGCACTTTTCAAACCGAAAAACGATCATCAACTACATCATTTGATAGCATGATAGAAGTAGTAATATGAACAAGAATCTAATGGTTTCCCTGTGATGTAGAAGATCACTAGCATTAGATCAACGGCAAATGAGGAAACACAAAATCCGGCAAATTTGAAAATTAAGATGCGTAATGATGGGTAAATGGTGGCTGTTGATAGGTGAGATAGAATGTATTTACGCCCTAAAACGCGTAAGAAGTAGCAGAGACAGTGAGTGAATAGTAGGTAGGTAGGTAGGTAGGTGGTGGTGGCATCTTGGTGGCTTACGGGCTTCTACACACATTTTACACAATACACAACACACGTTGTTCCCCCTTTGCCGAGCCGCGATCGATACTCACCGAAACGGTAGGACGAGTACAGCAACTCCGGTGGAGTTTTATCGTCCAGGTCTGCACTATTGATGCCGAGCGGGTCAAGACGGGCCACATTATGCCCTCTGATCTATACATGATTACATTACACACGCACACAGACCGAACCACAATACAATAGAGAAACGCGCACACACACACACACACCAATGTGTAAATAATATGCCCACGAAGTTAAGGTTTAGGTGCGACAATTCCGTGGATCGATCGATTTGTACAAAAAAACACACACAAACGTTGCAGTGTGCGCAGATATTTGGTGGTGGGGTGGTGGTACGTAATTTTTACGAAGTACGGGTAATGATGTTACAAAAATCGTAGCGGAGAGCGTTGGTGTTAAGAGGTGTGTTTGCGTGAGCAAGTTTTGTAAGATAATTGTAATCAAACACACGAAGGATAAGAATTGATTTTGTGGAAATGTTTAGAGCGTGAAATCATCCGGTTCATTGTGTTACACACAATATTGAGCGCACACACACACACGGCATAAAAGGATCGCGCACATTTAGAAAAGAGAAAGAGAGAAAGAGAGAAAGAGAAAAAGGAATGGAATGAAGAAAAAATTGGCAAAAATCAGTCATATTTGCTTCAGTGCTAAAAAAGATTATTATTGAAGGGGAAAAAAAACACGGATTTCCATTTGAAAATTGTAGGCGATAATTGAAGACTATTTTTGGTCCCCCTGGATGGGAATATTTTATCCATAGGCTGTTGGAAGGAAGAATACAGTCACGGTGGAAAGGAGAGGGGAATGTTTTACACACGAGAGGATAATAGAGCACAACACTATTTGCAGGGTAGAAGCGGGTAAAAGTTAACAAAACAATTAACAGGAAACACGGCACACGTACATACAATCACAAGGGACAAACGAAACAGCACAAAGAGCACACAACACAGCAGCAACAAACGTAAATATAATTTAACTGAAATCTCCACTCAGAATTTTTTTGCCAGGACGCAAGGGAAACTGCCAGAGCTCTTGTCTTATCACCTTAGATTTTGTTAGAGGGATTTTAAAATCAATTTTGTTAGATTATTTCAAACATCGTCAATTCTAAGTTACATTATGTCCTAGAGCAAAATAATTCCCATGTAGATTGTTGTAATACACTCACAAAACTATACAAACAAACAAAACACACCACTCGAACAAAAAAAACATAGCCGGTTGTTAGTAGTTGATACCCATATAAACGTTGATTTTCTAAAGTTTTGATTTTTTCTTAACTCTCTATTATTATAAGTTGTTAATTCGTGACCCCGTTTAAATGCTACAACACTACAGCATCTTTTTCCACATCGATGCAGTATAATTGCACCTTAATTTAGAATAGCTACTAAATATGCTTTCCTCTCTGGTAACATCATCATCATCATCCGAATCTCAATCAGAGCTTAAACGCTAAGAATGCAAGTTGAATGTATTAGAAGGCGAAGCTTTATATATGTATTTATGTACTATTGGAGTAAGTATTAGAAGAGCAGGAGGTAAAATAGGCAGAAAAGTAAGTAAGGCGTTGTTCATTTACCGAAGTTCATATAACTGCGGGTAACTTTTTCATTCGCACGCAGATTCGCTCGCTCCGGGTTGATTTCGGCATTGAGAATGCCCAGCGGATCAATGTCCGCAACCAGATGCCCACGGGACTGCAGGCGGTAGGGGGGTAAGTAGGTTTCGATGAAGTAGTTTTTTTTTTGGGTGATTAAATATAGAATAATGTTAATGCGTTTGGTTTGATGTTTTTTGTTGTTGTTGTTGTTGTTGTTGTTGTTGGTAGTTTAAGTAATGGCGAGATACATGTTGGGGTGTCATTGTCCTACGTGCCAGGCGATAGGCGAGATTGCAACGGTTACACCAAATACTACAGGCAGAGGAGGAGGATGACGTTGGTTACGATTCCCGCCTACTTTATGTGCTTTTTTTTTACTCCCAAATGGTAGGGGGCAGTGCGGAACTGTAGCATTCACTGTGTTTTGTTAAGTTTGGTAAAGAAAATGCGCCGAAATCATCTTATCGAAACTGGAAAAAAATCCTCCGAGTTTTGCATCCTTAGCTACTGTTGATTTTTACTATCTTTTCCTATCATTAAAGTAGTTCGACAGAAAAAAAAACTAGACGTCCACACAGTCATGCAAGACGATTCAACTGAGAGATATACCAATTAATGGAGACGCACAAAACGTTTCAACTAAACAACAATCAATCAGTTTGAAATGATATAAACGGTATTTCGACGCTATGATTATACGAAACAGAAAAAAAACAACCAAATCAAGCCTTCCAAAGACCGGAAAGTAAGCTCTCTGCTGTAAATTAGCCCAAATAAAAAGGAAAACAAACAGGTATAGATAGGAAGGTATCGGGCGTTCAGGTTATGCGAATAACCGCCGTCGTCTGAAGGAATACTAAAAGAATACTATTATTGGAAGGGTTTTAACTGACCGCGGGGGGGAAAATGGAAACAAAAAAACAGTTGGACGGGTCTGGGGGAAGACACATGACGTGTGTATGAGAGAAGGGAGGGTTCGGAGGTTTAGATAATTTAATGCCATAATATTCAGACAATAATCTGAAAACTATGAAACATCCTCGGCGAGGTATAAAGAACAGGATGAGGACGAAGGAGGACGATAGTATGAGGAGGCTAATCCGTTGGGTGAAAATTACCTGATAGCTACGAATGATGGCTTGCACTGCAAGATGATCATCAATGAGCTTATCGTCGATACGTCCACCGACGGCGGCGCCAGCGCCGGCCACGGCTGGCAGCGAGCTGCCGAGATACTGTGCGGCGGGGACATGATTCTTCGGCACCGGCGCTAGGCTCGGTGGTGCTGCGTAGGAATTGTTGCGGAAATATGCATCCCAGGACTAAAATGGGAAACCGGGCAGGTTAAATACAGGTCAAAAACGAAATTTTCACGGGCTCTGCCTTACCGCATGCACGGAGGCCGGATCCCGCAGCCACGCATTGTACATATCGTCGATGTAGTTTGACGACGAACCATTCAGGAATGGTTCTGCTGCGGCGGAGTTGTACAGCTTTACGGACGAGGCGGCAACCAGTTCCGTGGTCAGCTTCAAAAAAAAAAATGCGAGAAAAATGAGTTTAAACAAATGCACTGCTTAGAGGATTTCCAATGATTTTTGCAACTGCAATATTACCTTGGAGGCTTGTTTCTTTAGCAGAAACGAGCCAAAGTTCTGCTGACCCATCGGGTTCACCATATGGAGAGCCGTTCTTGCGCGATGCATTTTGACGGTGGTTTTGTCCAACAACCGCTAGGCGAAGATGGTAGAGTGAGCGAGAGCGGCACTAGGTCCAAATAATGAAACGACGGATTCCCTGTGACCCGTGTGACCCGAGGAAACGGTGCGCCGGTGGACGACGATTTGGATCAGATTCTGTTGAAAGGGGGAAATTCGAAACGATCGATAAGTTACAGCACTTTAAATTTTCTAATAAAGTTGATGGAAGTGTGCAAAACACGGAAACTTATAGCGTATGTAGTGGCAAAAGCCCATTTTTTTCGGGGGCTACTAGGATGATGGCGAAAAAGATACACATTTGTCAGCTGCTACTAAGATGCGATGCGGGCGAGGAAGTTCGCTGCTGCGGTTAATGCTGGAATATTACGAAGCCCTTATCAAAGTGTCGCACTAAACGGTGAGGGCTACGTACGAGGCATGAGGTTTTGATTACGCTTATCTGTATCGTAGTGTAAATTAACCGAGTTAAACGCTTACACAGATGCACGTAAATAATGGTCCATTCTCGCGACAGTTTACATTTTCTACACAAGGGGGAAGCATCTAGATTACAGTCGATTGTTCCTCTTTTTCATGGCTGATTCATAGAATCGTTTAAACTGCAGTAACTTATTGCATTATTTTACAATTTAAACGCTCCACAAGTAGAATTGTGAAGGTTTTTAGCTTTTTTTCTGCCAATTGCAAAGTGCGTTGTAAAACAAAACTTGACCACGCGTCAGTGGCTCTTATCGTGCACTCGATAGAACATGTTGATGATGTAAGGCTGTTATTGCAATTAATAACCAGTAAGTTATCTATCTTGTACCCTATTCGAATTACAATTAAGATTGCAAAATTAAATATTTTTCATTACTTTAGAATGCTAAATATAGGTTTTTGCCATTGTACAAGGAACGAACGAACTTAATGATAAGGTTTCACGTGCCAAACAAAACATACATAAAATCAGATCACAATCTTATTACTGTGCTCACGGTTTATGAGGCTATTATTCTGAGTTATTTACGAGCTCGATGTACTAAACAACAGGACAGTTGCACGCGAGCTGTCGTTGGCTTAGGATGGAAAACAACTTTGCAACACGTTCGTTGATTGTTAAACGAACCTGTATCTCTAGGCACTTGTCTACCATTTTAAACCTCATTATTTCTGCAAGAGCATGTCTACACCATTCTCAAAGTAAATTCTTCATAGAAAACTTTAAGATGAGTATAAAGAAACAATACATCTTCACTGTTCTCGATGAGTAGTAGTATAGTTCAATGCATAAGGTCGCATCAGATTAGGTGCATTTGAACAACACCTTTGCACAAAAGCTTACATAACAATTATGCAAATCCGGTCCAAAAAATGGCCCGTTTATGCCTGCGAATAAACACATGGCTAAACAGAACACATCTTTCCTCACAATTCGTACGAACACACGGTTCGGCCACTTCGGCACGATTTTTCCCATCACATGAGCATTTTCCTTCTCGTAGAGCACGGGTTTCCGTTCGCTTGGCTATAAATACACCATCCACAACATCCACTACCACCGAGCAGCGTTGAAAGTGGTTGGGTGGTGTGCTGATGCTGGCGGTGGTCAATAGCCTTCTGTCTTTACCCGTCGACAGGTGTGTGTGTGTGTGCGAGAGAGACTGCACACTTATCGCGTGACGTTAGTAGCGCAAAAAGAACCGCCTCGAAAGGGGAGGAGAGCAAGCTATCACTAGCAACGAAACAGGGCACAGAAGAGGCATTGTAGGGTGTGGTGTGCCGGTTTGCGAGACTATCGTGTGCGACCTTGACATTGAACCGCGGTAGTACTGGGCGATACTCCCCATTCCTACCGCTCCCGGCTGTATTAGAGGACTATATTTATTGATTGTTATAGTCGCTAGGTGTCTCTAACAGTGACCGGGGGTTACTACTGTTGTTAACGACCTGATGGGGTTATGCTCCATATTTTATAGGCTCATAATTTGGTCAACGTTTAAATATTTGAAGCCTTTTCTAAAAATGTTCAAACTTCGATTACTTTTGCATCGATTACAAACGAGCATTTGTTAGACGTAAAATGGTAGTTTTCAAGTAGAAGTCAATAATCTACAGTTTCGAAGGCTCTTAACCGATTCCATATGGCAAGAAGTTTCACTTTCCCCCAAATAATTTTGAAGTACAATTTTTCAGCTTCAGTTAAGAAGATCACTACAACGGACGATAAGAAACGAAAAGGTGACCGATGGAAAAACAACGCATTTAAAAACGTGCGTCAATTGGCAATGGAGACGAAATAGAGCTGTCACGACGCAACGGCCAAAAGTGACACCAACCAAACCACCGTTTGCCTGTTTTCTACAGCCGGATCGGGTTTACATAATTATCGCCATTTCGCTAAGACCGGGATTCTATCCTTGAGCTACTGTTCTCTTCTCCGGACGGACACGTTCGTGTTTCTGTGTTGCGCATTATTATTGCTTTTCAAGTGCAACCATTTTCTGGAAGTTACCAAACACCAAATAATCGACAATTCGTTCCCAAAAAAAGGGGAAAAAAAATCTGCAATAAAAAAAAGATATTCATTATCAGTAGCCAGAAAAATGCTTGCCGGATGTCCGTATCAATCGAAACCAATCAGCAGCACGCTCAAATCCGGTGCAATTTCGTCATAACATCTGCTACCTTACCCATCAACAAGCCCGCCTTCGATGACATCATGTGCCGGCGAGACGGTGGCGGCGGCGACATTGTCCCTCCCGGTCAGATGACGCACACACACGTTTCTCACTCCTGCTGGTATGTGTGTGCGTATATCGCAAAACGCAACGCGGAGAGCACGGAACCATGCGTCACTCGCGCACTGCGGAGGCGCGACGAGCGTGCGCGCGCTCGCGCATATGCGCTAATCAGCACGAGGCACGTGATTCACTCGCATCATCACCGCTGCTCGTGCCGTTCTTTTTCCTTTTTTTCTTTTTTTTCTTTGACGTACCAGAGACGGGAAGTTCGCTTCGGTGGAATATTTCGGCAGTATCAGCAAACAGAAACTGCCAAAAAGAATACGCACTCGCGAGCGGTCGTACCGGGCACGATTTTGCGCAGCATAATTAAGTTGAGTTGCGCGGAAAAAACTGATCGTTAAGAACGAGCGAAGGAGAATCGGGTATCCAGATTGAACTGG
Organism: Anopheles melas; assembly: GCA_000473525.2. Classification (NCBI taxonomy): domain Eukaryota; kingdom Metazoa; phylum Arthropoda; class Insecta; order Diptera; family Culicidae; genus Anopheles; species Anopheles melas. The sequence goes on from AXCO02008393.1 coordinate 7,508, forward strand.
AAATCATTTTGAAAACCTGTTTCGGCAAAACAATAATTGATGGCTACCCCCTCCCCCCCCCCAGTGGGGCTACAGTATTTTTTTTTTGGTACTTCCCCAAGCGCGCTAAAATTCCAAGCGATAAACGCCCCGAGGGGAATCGCGATCATTGACTCATGGGGAAGTATCGCGCCGCGAGAAGCCAAGACATTCGCAAACTCGAACCGGTTTCGGGTGCGGTGGCCTTCCGACGTTGGTTTTTTTTTGCAATTTAACTTCCTACGGAACCAACGATCTTCCCTTACTACCGGTTCTCGCGTGTCTTTTGAATGGCTTTTTTGGCCTTGTCCCCGTAAACTTTTGGCGAATGTGTGCTGCGCTCTTTTGCAGGATCGAAGTGATCTCGGCTGTTTTGTTGACTGCCAATTTGGCAAAGGGGAAACCAATCGCAATTGAGCCGGGCAAAATGATCGCTTTAGTACCGAATGCGTACAAGAAACGGGTTGTCCATGGCTTATTATCAACGGTCGTTAATTGCTATCAGCGTACGTAGAACGTGTCACATGGAAACCCGGACGCGGCCAGTCCAATTGCCAGCCCTGACTTTCTCTATCTCAACCTGGATTGATAATGTGCTTCCAGCAATTGCACTTAAGGGATGTTCCTCTGATTGATACGAGTCTATACCACCTGCCCAGCTGGGTATTTTTGCTGACGATACTGTCAGAGCTCGGGTAGAAGAAGATTGCCTACTGCACGGTGTAAGCATAGCCTACGATTAGATAAGATCGCAATAAATGTTTAAGGACATAACAATAATAAACAAACATTAAAAAATACTGCCCAACCCGCAGACCGTTGTCCAACAAGAATGCGAATATGCTCTGGTGCAAAAAGGTGTTTTGCATAACAACCACTGAACCTTGCGCTAAAAACAAAACATCTGCGGCCACCAAATGTCCGCCCGTTGCCCCCCATAGTGCCCCTTCTTCCGCAAATTCAAACCGGGCCATCGCGGCAAAAGCAACACCACGCTGTGTCTTAAAGGCTGCTAAAATACAATTTCTATTTTTGAAACGATTTTCATAGTGACCGAACGAGAGCACCGATCAACCCGGCAGGGCGTGGGGCTAGAGGTGCAAGAGGCAGAGGATGATCCCTACGACTTGTGTGAGGGGGGTGGGGATGTGTTTTGGGTCCGGTTGGAGATGGGCAAACGATGATCGGTGAACGGAATAAAAACCTTCACATTCACGGGGTTATCTAAACCGGGGGAGTGGGGGATCAAGTTCGACCGGTACACACGGTTGTCAATTGTATCTTTAAAACAAAATCAAAAGAAAAAGCCACATCGTATTCCTCAAACGGGCTAAAAGAAATGCCAATTCGTTCCGTTTCGTGCGGCGTAACTCTTTTGCGGTCAGAAACCTAGTCACATGGGCCCTCTCCGTGTGGTTAGCGCAAAGCTTTGCTCGCTACGATTCTCCATAGCACCCCAGCACCGTCTGGTACGGCGTTTCATTCCGTAATTTCACACCGCGCAACATTCTGACTAGCGAATCGTTCGCTCGCAACACTACCGATGTTCCGTTTTTCCGTTACATAACGCGTGAAAAGTCGGCGCAAAAACTCATCATCATCGTAGGCCATTTTTCTCTCGGTTCGTACACCGCACAGAGCTGTATAGCGCACATCGCAAACGGTTACGCACGCTGAGATCATTCGCGAAAAAAAAATAGCCGATCGTCTCACACTGTGCTTATGCTGAGATCATTCCAGTAGGCTGGGTACACTTCTGAAGCAAACTCCAATACGATCTCTTCTAGTCCTTACAGTCCTCTTTTTGCACCTTGAAGGACACAATATACACACACACACAAACACACACACACCAGACGTACCTTTCTCGGTTAGTGCAGCACACACCGAAGAACGGATCTTCTTGCCCTGGTTGTGGCGCGGACTTTTCGAATGTTCGCGCAACGACAGCTTGCGAGCGACTGGCTGAAAGAGTGTGTGCGCGATACTTACGCCACGACGCTGCCGCCACCGTCGCAAAGGCCGGATGATAGGGGGATGACCGTAAAGGGTGGCAAACAATGTACTAATACACACGGTCACGGCATGAGCGGGATGAGTGTGTGTGTGTTTGGGGCTCGTCCGTACAAATCATCGATATGATACGGCGGGGGGAAGGGGGGGTATACGTCCACCTAGACTAGGTAAACTGGCCCCGTTTGAGCGCTTTCAAGTCAATCACCGATGGAAGGTTTTGATGTAAGAAAATCTATAAAGCAATAAAGTGACTCTTCTCATTTTGGAAATTGCAGCTGAACGCGATTCCGTTTCAGGGGGACAATTTGCGGTTCCATAACGATTTTGCTCTCTGTTTTGCTTGTCGGTAGAAAGCGATGGCCCTAAAACGCGACGCGGCAGTAGTCAAGAATGTGCAAACGTTGCACATTTTGTTTTTTCGCTGATGTGTGCGATGATCGCTAACGTCAGTTGCAACGTGATCCATCGCAACGAGCCTTTGATTACGGCGATCATGGATTCTAATAGGAAACTGACCTATATCAATCAGTGGGAATAAGGAGAAACTAATAAGATTTGTTAAGTAGCGTGCAAAAAACGGAATATAAACACTCAATTAACTTATTTTTCTAATTTAAAACACGTGGGTGTGTGTGTATGTGTGTATGACACTAAACAGCCCGTCGTCGAATGTCTTGGCACAAAAGGGTGTCACTGAGTGTTTGTTTTACTTCTCCCCGATACACACCACGC
>AXCO02008394.1:0-13477 GCA_000473525.2 Anopheles melas
TATTATTTTTTAATCTGTTTAACATAAATTGACCAACTTTCTTTGCTGTGCGTAGTATATGAAATATTATTTTTTAATACATTAATGTATTAATGTATGTATACACTAAGTATTATTTATTAAATATAAATTAGCCACAAACAAACACCAACATCCAAGTGACACTCCAAAAAACCCGTCCTTCTGATTTGTGTGTCCCCATTCAGGCAAGATCTAGATCAAATTTATGTTCCAATAAAAACAAACCGATCTGACAACGTAAATAACAAAAACTATGAACAACACAACAATAATAACTGGCCGCGTGCCGTTCGTCGCTTTGCGGGATTTCCTTTCGCCATCAGTTCCGATTTGGCGAAACGGAGTCAGTCGAACGGGCTTCCTGCATCCTTCGGTAGCTGCTATACTACGCTGAACCGGTTGACCTTACCGCTCGCACTTCACCGTCGGCGCGCGTGCAAATTCTAGCGTTCCCCAGCATCGACCAAAGCCGACGACGCACTTGTGCGTCACCGAGTCGTCTGGTCTGTCGCTCAGGTCAGCCAGAGACCGCCGGAATCCCTTTCGGTACTGCAAACGGGACCGCGCCGACCCTGGCTCGAGTGCCGGTGCGTAGCATTGAAAAAGTTCAGTCCCATCGCGGCGGTGCGATCTTTCTTTGCTGGCGAAGGGAGAACCGGAATCGGAACCAAACGGTGGAGTGGAAGTGGCTTTTTTTCCTTCTGTTGTTGCACAAACCGATTCTGCCCGCGGCCATGTGTGCGGTGCGCGTGTGGTGCGAACTGGCCGATCCGCCGGCTTACATAGGACAAACATGCAAAAGCACTTGAAGCGTATGGTACGTGAGACATTGTTCACTAATGACCGCTAGAGAAGGCTTAAGGCGCTCTCTCTCTCTATATATCTCTCTCTCTCGCACTGTGGCATTCCCATCCCATTGATACGCAAAACTCATTGCGTAGGGAAAAAATGTCGCACCGGTTCACCCATTAGGGGCGTTCTAGCCACCCGCGCGCCCCGGTAGGTGGCGATTACGTACGGTTTCGATCCTCAAACCCGGTCCAACTGCTGCGTCGTATTTTCCACCTACTGATGCAACTTCCTGGCGTTATTTCAATGTCTCAATCGAAACAATTTCTAGTCGCACTTGTATCGAGCTGTACCGCGAGCAAAGGCATCGGTAGATCGACGATCCTTCCGGAATGTTTCGCGATCATCGTCATGCAATCACCTCGCGCTGGCCGTGGTTTTGATTTTTACGCATGCGTTAGAACATATCAATATTCATTCGAGGTAGAGCTATTGCAAATCAGAAACCACTGCGCCCATAGGGGCGTCGATAGATGGGGACGCCACGTTTTTCTTCATTTGCTGGCGCAGCTTCTTGTGCGCAATTAGCTGGTTTATGACCCGCGACGCGCATAGACCAGCCCGGCGGCGTTTGCAATATAATTATCAAACGGTGGTTATGAGAGGTTTTATGAAAAGTCTGTTCCAGCAGTACTGACGACGATAAGGTCAACGATTTGCACTGCTTACCGGCTACATACGGCTGAAGGCGTCGAGTGATGGATATAATGTTTTTATTGCAACTCAAAAGGTTACTTCCCGTTTCGTGCTTCTACACTTCCTTGCTACAATTGAACCTTTTTTTTTGTTAATTGAAGTCGGATTAGATCAATCATAAAAGAGGAATCTAGGCTACAATAGTGTGTTTTGAAGAAACAATAAGCCATCACATTCAAAACAATAATGATCGACGGAATGACAACGATTCAAAAACAACAATTCTCATGAGAGATCTATGATTTATTTGTTGGCAAAGTTTAATTGAGCAATTGGAACACCAAAGCATTTTTAAACGAGATGTTTGTAAGTGACTTATTTGTACCGATGACTGGAAAGTTAATGGACAGAATTTAAAATTGGCTTTTTAAATATCTTGAACGAGGTATACCAACATAGAATAACACGCGTTTGGGACCAAACTATTATCTAAAGTCGCTGGAGAATAGTCGTCGATTTAGCCACTCATTCACTCAATGCGCTAAATTATTCATAAATGCGCTATCATCGCACCTATTAACGGCAACGCGTTTTGAACCGTAAATCAAAACCAATTTAAACGTCAATTTCATGGCGCTCCCAGTGGGCGCCGCTCCTTCAGTCTAAAGTTCTCGCCATTTAATAAAGCTGTTTTTTTTTTCGTTCCAATAAACTACATTCAACATCACTAGAAATGTAGCGGCGAACCCTTAAGCGTGAAGAATTAAATTAAACTCGGCAGAATGAAGCTTAGGAACATTTCTTTGCTAGTGGGAGTCAACAAAAACAAAAAAAAACATAGAAACAGTAGATAAAGCCACTCACGCGCCCAATCAATCAATCGTTTCCCACACACACACACACACACACACACCCTGGCGAACCTTATTAATGATTATACACCAATGGGGCTGTGGGGATTAATTGTGCGCTGCTAGTTTGTGGTCCTCGCACGGTGCGCGAAATCAGGAAATCGCGACGACCAACGACGCCCGCGGACGATAAGTCGCGTCATCCAACCCCCTTATATCTGTTTCTGTTTTCTCACATACATTACGAACCTTCCAGCGCAGCGCTGCGCCCAAGGACGCCAAGGACGCCGCTCGTTGCCGGCGACAGGCGCACACTGTACATCGAGGTGCAAGACAGGTTATTTTTACACCCAAAGCAGAGACCATGTATAACAGTCTTGCTCTAAAAATAGAGCTCCTAGAGCTTGTGGCTCTCCAATGACTTTCGATCCCGTGGTTTCTCGTATGTTTTACCAGCGTTACTCTCACATTTGCCGCTGCAAATAGGATAACGCTGCGCGCCGATTTATGTCGCCTGTGTACTTACCGAACGGGTTATCCTATCTGCACAGGAAATAATCGATCAGTTTACGTGTAACGGTGGAGAAGCAGGAAGAGGAAACGGTACGTTCAAGATATGAACCGACAAGCTCGATAAGGTGCCAAAAAGTGTATCAAACCACTTACTGAACTCTTGCATGTTCGGTTGTCGGTGTTTGCTTCGCTCGATCATTGCTTGTCGGTAGAGGAGCAGACATCAACAACGGGGAGCAATAGATAATCACACCCGCGCCCACACTGGCGCATTTACGCTAACGCATGTGTACCATACCTTTCCTTTAACACCACGACCAAGATGATGGATTGGCGGTGCGAGATAGGAGATAATTGAGTTCTTTACGTTTAATTAAATCAACACATTAAATCCGATCCAGTTTGCTATTGCGGCGAACCAAACGCTATGGAGAAAACAAACCTCGCATTCAAGATCGGGGGATCGGCAAGAAACGGTGGGCTGTAGGTACACCTCCACTTCCACACATTGTAAGAAATGGCCGGCACGCGAACATACTTGCAGTGCAGAATTCCAGCACCGGTATGTTGTTCTGCGCGACTGCTGCCCTTTAGTGCGCAAGCGGCGTACGCAAGCGGTGTGAGCGCGCGCCCGCGCGCGTGCCTCCTTCGACACATGTTAGGAAGCTGCGAACAAGCCCAAACGAACCTTCGATCGACTGGGGCGACCGTGACCTTGCGCGGATAAAGAACACAATCCAACCCCGGTGCACGATGTGCGTTTAATTACACGAGCGATGCGGTATTGGCGCAGTTAGCTGCTTAGATGCGTGCGTGCTGCGCATGCTGGTCCGGGTCGTGCTGTCGCGCTGATCGACGCACACCGTCGGGTAAAGGTCACCAATGCAACCGTGTTGATGTTTTGATCCACTTGGCAGCGAACATTATGGTTGAACTCATTAATTGGTTATCGTATTGCGAAGAGACAATGCGAAGAGTACGATCGATGCGGGGTGTGATGCCCTCGATTATGCATAACGCCTTTTTTTTATTGCCCTTTTATATGATAACATTCAAAGCGTCATTTTTACGAAAAAGAACTTGCAAACTACTCAAACGACTCAAACGATAATGTCCTTGTACGAATTAGCTTTTGGAGAGGAAACAGAGCAACAGAATCGAATCCATTTCACGCGGCAAAGGTCAGGGTTTTGGCAGTGTTATATCGTTACTGATTCAGTCTACAATAAGTTTGAGCAATAAAATAAAGTTGACAATTTGTAACGCTTAAAAAAAGCAACTAAAGCTTAGGTGTTGACAAATTTGTTGCCATTTTGTCGCTGTTGTGGCCACGCGCCTTCCAATAAAAACGCGCGAAAGCAGTACCTCAACTGCTATTAAAGGATAGAAAATAGCATCGCTCGATATCCATATATCGAGCGACAAATGCAGAAGAAGAGAGGAATAAAATTAGCATAATAAGTCTACATCGACAACGACCGTTCAGTTCTAGATCGTTAAAAAAGTCTCAATTAATAGTCGCTTAACGTCATGCAAATAACATAAAAACATGTACAACGGGTTGTGCTTCTACATGCATTTGCCGTTAGTAGACCTGTGTACTTATGCCGGTTAATGTAAGATTTATTATAGTTTCTATTATTTATGGGCTTATGGGCTTTTGTCTAATTTACTAAGCCTAACTTACTAATAATTTACACTTTTCCTTCTCCCCTTCCATATTGATTCCCGCCGGCCGTCAAACAGGCCGCCACGCGAGACTTTTGGTGCGCCCGGCCGGACCATCTCGCCGCCATCCCGCTGGAGCTGTGGCGCAATCTCACGCAGACTGCCACCGCCAGCCAGTGCAGCGTTCGGGCCGCACCGTACGAACATCTGACGGTGGACAGCATCCTGGACCACTTCCAGGGTGCAGCGCCGAACGCGTCCGAGGGCGAGCTGGAAATGGCCTGCAGCAGCGGGTACGAGTATGACGATACGATCTACGGCCAAACGATCATTGCCGAGTTTGGGCTGGTCTGCGATCGGGCCCATCTGATGAGCATCGTGGAGATGTGCTTTCTGGCCGGGGCGGCCCTCGGGAGCGTCGGCAGCGGGTGGATTTCCGATCAGTTCGGCCGGCGGCACACACTGATGGGCTTCGCCCTGCTTCAGGGTGTGACAGGTAAGGCCAGGGTCCAGCAGAATGGGGCATAGGGGGGCACACATCACACATCATTTTCCAAACTCCAACTCATGCCAGCTTGAAAACAGAATTAGTAACAGTAGCGCCGTACGTGCCGGTTTGTCCGCTCGTGCTATTGTTTTGCATGCCGGCAAACACCAAATTACACGCTCAATTACGATTGTAATTGTACGAGCTCGCGGTACGGCGGGCGAATGGGAGGGTGAGCATTTAGCGTGCCCCAGGGAACGCTCAACTTGTACGTTACGCTCAGCGACGGAGCCAACCTGCATCGCGTGGGTCGCGTATCAATTGTCTGGACGGAGGATAATCGTTAGCTTTTTCGGTGGTTTGAAGCAATCCTTGTGCGTGTCGCAAATGGTGCCACAATCGAGTGGGGACGCGCAATTTGCTTACCATTTTTTTACCAGCAGCAGCTTTTTAAAGTGGATTTGTTTACTTTGCCAATTGGTCATAAATACACCTTTAGATGGAGGCCTACAAGCAGGACTACAAGCACGCTATCTTATTTGCAGTTGGAGACAAGATTGATGTTAAATAAAAGAGACACAAAACGTTCTATACAAAGTCGAGTTGAATGGCAATTAATCCGTCCTAAATTGATCGTTAGTAAATTCGTTTGATTTTTTTTTCTCTCCATCTTGTCTACTTCAACTCTCGACCGTATCATCTACTATCCATCCCTTAAACGGCCTTGGGTAGTTAAATGATTAATTCACGTGCATTCATTGCAACGAAATGGAGGGAAAACAATTTCCTCCCAAGCGCACGATCGCGATTTATGGGTGAAATTACAGTGGCAAAGGTACGAGCAGTTGTACACGACAAATTCTTCGTAAACTAACGACCGGTAAGAATGTCTAACAAATGAAGGCATACTAAGCTTTGGTTGTGGCACGAACTCGTGAGACTGTGGCATTCGAACCGGAACTGAGCTGAATAAGCACAGTATCAAAGCTGTGATGTTACAGTGTACAACTGTACAATTAATTCAGTATAGTTTTTAACTATTTAAACTTGTAGTAAACATAAACGCACAAAACTAAACCCGACACCAAAATGGTCTCCCAAAGAACCGTCACAGGTAGCTGTACGACGAGCCCAGAGAACTGATTAGTCATGGCATGCGACATAGACGTTCGCAATACGTGCAGTTATGGCATTTTTACGATCGAGCGTCTTCCCTATCATTCACGAACGTGATGGGGACCGTCGTCAAATGGTAAAGCAATACGACTATTACCCCCTTCGTATTGAGCCGTAACTCTTCATTTGTGCATGAAATTAGCGTCTTCAATTATGATGTTCCCTCGGTGACATTATTTGGCAGTTTGATGGCCAATCGTGGCTTATTTTTATAAAAATCGTTTGCTATAAAATAAAAGACGCTTTAACATGCAATGAAGGGGATGCTTTTGTTGAGCTCGTGTAAGCAACTAGCTCATTAGACGCTGAATCAATGGGACTTCGTGAACATTAACTGAAGCTAATTATAGTTGCAGATTACCATCAACAACTAAACCAATGTTAATGATACAAACGTTGTTTAGATCACTTAACCATTATGCTCCTTTGCAAGAATAGACACATGGAAGTAAACGTCACTGTTCTCATTAAACCGGAATTCCTAAACGTACGTTTGATCACTTCCGCTCATGAATCTCAGCCAATGCAAACCTCAAAACCCACACAATTCCCAGCCAATAGTTACAACTCATTAGCATCCGCGGTGGAGAGGAAAGGAAAGCCGAAACCAACCTCCCCCCCCCCCCCCCCCTCCCCCTTTGCAACCCAACATACAAACAGATCCATCACACAAGGACCTCGCTGTGACATAAACAATTTAGCAAAAATCAATCATCCCGACTAATTCTCGGCGGTTTGCTCTCTCTCTCTCTCTCTCTCTCTCTCTCTCTCTCTGTTTCTTTCTTTTCTACAGGCCTCGCACTCGGATTCGTGACGTCGCTCGAGCTGTACATGGCCCTGCGCGTGGTGATCGGATTTGCCTCGATGTCGGTCGCGGTGGTCAGCTTCGTGCTAGTGGTCGAGCTGGTAAGCGGCCGGTACCGTACGATCATCGGCATCCTCAACATACTTCCGGTGGCCTTGGCCTACATACTGGCCGCGGGTATCGCTTACGTGGCGCGTGACTGGCGCACCATGCAGTTCGCGATCACGCTGCCCGGGCTGCTGCTCGTGACCAGCTGGTACTGGTGCCCGGAATCGCCCCGCTGGCTGCTGGCCAAGGGCCGGCTCGACGAGCTGTGCCGGCTGCTGGAGCGGGCTGCCAGCACCAACCATCTGCAGCTGCCCGCCAACTATCGGAAAGCACTGCAGGCCGAGGGTGAGGATGCTAACGGCGGGCAGCCGGAAGCCGCCATCTCGGTCGGTGACGTATTCCGGCGCAAGTTTATCCGCACCACGCTCGTCATGATCGTCGTCTGGTTCGGGATCATACTGATCTACTTCGGCATTACGCTGCACCTGAGCAATCTCGGTGGGGACATCTATCTGAACACGGTACGGAGGAGACGGGAGGGGAGGGGTGGGGGGGAACAAAAACGCAAGCGCGCCCTAATTTACGCGACCTGCATCATCCTTGCAACTGCTACTGTTTTTGTTTTCAACGCAATTTTCTCTCACCCTTTTTCACCCGCCCTCCACAGGTCATTGCCGGTTCGGTCGAAGCGATTGCCATCTGTCTCAGCATCGTGGTCGTGCTGAAGCTCGGCTTGCGGATTAATTTATTCCTCTACATGGTCGTGGCCGGATTGTCCTGCATCGTGATGAACTTCGTGCCGGATGGCAACCTCTGGCTGATAATTACGCTGGCGATGGTCGGTGAGTGAGGGTGCAGCGGGGTAGTGCAGCTTATGCAATTAATCAAGCCATGCTGCTGACGGGGGCGCCCTAGCCGCGTGGAACACTCCCCCTCAACCGGTTCGGAGAATTTGGCTCACACGTGTGAAGATGCAGATTTTGCCTTCGTTCGGCCCTTGAAGCGCTCTAAATTTAGACTCCTTCTGCCACTCCCCCTTCCGGGGTCCGGGGAGAACACGTTCGCGCAAATTTGACAACTTTCGTGCCGCACCGGCTCCGTACGTGGTCCGTGCTCTTTGGGCATTTTCAGGGAAGCTGCTGATGATGATGAAACATTATTCAATTAGTGTTGCGCTCAACTGGTGTTCAACTATGTAGTGCCGCCGTTGCTTGAAACACTGCACACTGTGCCCTGAGCGCTCTGATTTACTCAAGTGTTATCAATTTGCTGCCGCCTCCAGCCGCCGAAGGCATAGAGCAAAACCTCAGTCAGCTTTTGTATCAGGCGCGCTCCTTCTGTTGGGTTTATCGCTACATTATTGCTTCCTCACACTTATTCTTTTCTCTTTCTTTTTTCTTTCGCTTTCCTTACCAGTCAAGTGCTGTGTTGGAGCGTGTAACGCCATCATACCGACGTTTACCGCCTACCAGTATCCGACCACGATGCGCAACCTTGGCGTTGGGGTGGGAAATTTCGCCGCTGGTGTGGCCCTTATCATCGTACCGTACCTGTGGCTGCTGGTGAGTTATGGTCGCGCATCTGCAGGTTTAATTGCATTCCCGCTTCCTGTTACGGTCCGGGGGTAACAGCATTACCAAACCAGACAAAGCTGACAGGGAAAAGCGTACTGGCGTTGCCACTTTAAAGCTTTTACTGATTGTGCTGTTTGTGCTCGGTTTTTTTTCCCCACCCACACAGGAACACGTTGATCAGTACCTGCCGATGACGATCATGGGTGTGTTCAGCATTATCGGTGCCCTGTCGCTGGCCATCCTAAAGGACAAGCTCAGCCCAAAGTATCGTCAGCGCAAGCAGGCGAAGCAGGCGTCGATCTATCAAAATACTGCCACCATCAACGGTACGAAACACCACGCGGCGATGGAAAACGACGATCCAAAACGGTAAGTGAGCGCGTTACGTTCACAATAACGCACGTGAGTTCTGCTGTAACGCTACGCGGTAACGGTTGTAATGTGCTGTACCGATTGTCTACCTTTAGGCGCCTGGGTTCACACTTCCCGCACAACACGGACGATGGGGCCGGCATCAGCAACATTGGATTTGCGCAGAACGAAAGCATCTTTCTGTAAAGCTTTACAGTAAGACATGCTCTCTCTCCCTCGTTTTCTTTCTCTCTCTCTTTCTCTCTATTAGTAAATAATAGCGGGCAGGGGTTACAGTTTTCCGTATCAAGTTCTAATGCAGCTAGTTAAATAGATGGTAATACAATCAGACTAGCGGAGCAAGTAGAATCAAAAACCATTGGGAACAGATTTCAGCACACAATTTAAAGCTAGTATTTAAATTTAGATGCAACACAGTGTGACATTCCGATAACGATGTGCATTGATATTATTCGTAAGTAAGCGATTAGTAGGGCGGATCGCTCGCAGGTTGAGCATACAGCATTCATGACAGTATTTCGAACGGGTCAGGATTTGGTGTAACAAAAGCCCAATGGGAAGTTAAAGGTTTCATGGCGAACCATAGATCCCCAGAACCAGTTTACCGAGCGCGCATTGGGAACATACACGATCGCAACACGAACAAAAAAGAAACGGCAACATGTGATAACAGATGCTACAACCTTCCGGATGAGGCACGATTTCATCGACCTACTTTATTGATAGTTATTTGTAAGATATTTAAGTACTAGGGACATCTGCAGCAGCAAGTATTATTGCAACCTTCACTACCTTTAGGGCAAATAGGTACAGCAAGTATTAGGCAACTCCGGGCTCTGCATAAGGGTTATGCAAGATAGCTAAAGTAAGTGCAATATAACGGTGTAACGTTAGTGTAGTTTCTACCTACTGCTACTGATATTCAAACATGCTGGAATAAAGTGGATTATTATTGAACTATTTCTGTAACTGTTCTTTTTATGTCTGGTAGTGTGGAACTCACATGGACAAGAATTAAATTACAGCATACCACTAACTGAAATAAATAGTAGCCATTTTTTTTTATTTTTACAAAAAAAAAACACTGTTTTAAGAATAAAGCAACAGCTGATGCTCCCTCAGTCTTCAATAGATCACCAACACTAATTGATCGACCGACAAGATCGCCGACGCTAATTGATATCGCATGCATAGATCTGCCATTGTTTTTAAAAAATAATAATAATACAAACACCCATACTCTCTCGTGCGGGTTAACAATAATCCCAAGCCAACAGAGCAAATACACCGATCATGGCACCTTGCTCCGGAATCCAGTTCGGCCTCCAACACATTACCCTGCAAGGGGGCGTTCTGCAGCTAAGCAATTTTGCTCCTTCCGTCCCAGTCTGGCCCACGGTTCTTACCGCGTTTGACCCACATTGCATGGGATGCATAATCCTGAACGTGCATGCATGCGTGTATATACTCACACACATACACATGCACACACCCACATCTTGCAGAGCACCGTCTGGGATTGGCAGTTGCGCACGGGGGTTTGGTGCTGCGTTTCGATCCACATTCGAGCGACTGAGGATAGGATGGGAGCATGGACGAGAGGTGCCGGGCAACGCAATGCCCTGCTCACCCATGGAACCCGCCGGGTGCAAATCCATCGTGGCCCTTGTACGATCGAGGGGTACAAGGTGTCACTTTGCGCAATACTAAACCAGTGTAAGTGCGTGCCCCATGAGCCAATTGAGTGCAGAGATCGACGTACGAGTAAGCCGAACCGGTCACAACCTTCAGTTGATTGAGGATCACATTCATCCTGTTATTGTATACATAAAATGTACTTCATTTTGGGGATCAATGCGACGATTTCATGCAACGCAGCATATGCTACGACGAAATACTACCATCGATGTGGCTTCTCTCTACGAACCAAAGCGCCATCTGTCGTCGACTAGCGTTGTGTGGTATGTTTTAGTTGCACGAAACGGTTGGTAGAAGAAGCAAAGAAAAACACAAGCAACTGATCGCAGGCTACCTCCACCGTGCTGAAAGTGAGAGTGAGAACCCACCCATGGTTTGTTTTGCCTTTCCTCGGCAACATTAACAACAACATTAACAACAAACCCTACTCCGCAGCCGTCTACTACCCGCAATCACTATCGCTTGGTGGTAGCGTCGTTGTGCGTTTTACTTGTTTTTTTTTTCTGTAACAGCGCAGTTGTAGCTGGGGCAGTGTACATTACGATCTTACTACAGGCGTTCCAGGGTGCGTCCGTGGTAATGATGCCGCCAAACCACCGACATTAAGTAGACAGAGAGAGAGAGAGAGAAAGAAATAAAGAGAGCGAGCGAATCACAGAGGGAACATGTGATCGCAAGGAGGTGGAAGGAAAAAAATGGACAAGCGGCGTGGCAAGAAAACAGGCCTTCGGTATAAGATGCCGGTGCAGCACGCTCGGAACGGTTATTTGCTAGCAGATCGTTGTCTGGAACGGTTTGCAAGTAACCTCGTACCGATTCTTATACGCCCTCCCACCCGTGGGCAATAGTGCGTGTGAAGAGAAGAAAGAAAACTTCGTTTGGTTCGTGGTGAGCTTAGTGAAGGAGAAAGTGAACAAACGTTCGACAGCAGTGAAAAAGAGTGCGTTTTGTGTGGCATAGAACAGAACGGCGGAAATCAGTTTTGTGTTTTGCTTTTGCTGACGCAGTGAAAGCATTTGCGGGGAGAAACGATATAGTTCGTGTGCAGTTACAGTTTACACAGTCTACAGGATGAAATATACGCTAGCTTTGGTAGGTTTTTAGTATATGTTCAAGTGTATATTACAACTTTAGGGTCTTATTGGTATGTTGGTGGGGTCGTAATGAACGAAAAGAACTTTCTTAACAAATCATTGCCCGTTCAAAGTGCATGTGGTAAAGGGCGTCAGGTCAGAGTGCAAATGGAGGACACCAGCAGAGCAGGTTAACCCTTCGTCCAACCTCACGCTACTGTAACGTACCCTCCTCCCATTCCAAGATCCTTGTGCTGCTTTCGCGTATACACCCATACAGCAAGGCAAGGGTGACCCACCCAGTCGTAAAGGGTACCGTGTACCACCTTTCTTGTTCCACTGTTCCAATTCCATCTCAATGACATCACACATTTGATCACTCTTGATCGCTGGCAGCCAACCGCGGGCACAGTGGGCACTGGCAAAAGGCAAGGGATGGCTGGCCATTACTTTACACTTTTTTATTTGCCCTACCCAACCCAAATCCCTTTACACCGGGTCGGTTGGGTGGTCAGTTTGAGAACCATTTGATCCGTCGTACTCGTACCAGCACCGATCCATCTACCACCAGCTTGCCGATGCGAATGGGGTGCTGCCGGTAAACCTTTCTAGACGCCGACCGTGCACGGAGGCCTTTCGTTTCCCTTCCACTTGCACTTCCATTCCGGGCCTGCGAGATGGAGCCTGTGAAACCAGATCCTAGACGCTTGGGCCGAACCGCTGAAGGCCTTGAGCGACCGGGGAGAGAATGTTGCCCAACGTGGCGCTTACACAGCGTGGCTGCTCAGGAGGAAAGTTGTTCGGACTGATAAAAGCCCGACCGTACAGCTCTACTCAAACAACTGTTCCATTTATTGACTTCCTCATTCTTGGGACGGTCGGTGGAGTTAATGAAAAAAAAAACCCCAAGAAGTTGTATTTTGCATTCTTTTTTTTGTAAATTATTTTTGACTCTTTCTTGACATCATTCAAGGTTTGCAGTGGCGTGATCTTTAAATGACGGCTGTCTTGCAAAAGGTCGCACGTGGCTCGCAGGCACGGGCTGTCGGAAAGGGTACTGCAAGCAGCAGGACCAGAAGTTCCTGCAGCCATGGAGTTATGATTTCATAAACAAACCCGATTGCCCGTTCTGCGCGATTGCTTAAAGCTGTGGCTAGCACCACCATCACCACCACCACAACGACCACTCTGCAGCCAGGCTGCACGCAGACGACGAACTTATGCTTTCGTTCGCATGCTCGATTGCGCGGGATCCGGTTCATTGGTTGATGTGGGGCCGGCCCTATCAGGTTATTGGTGCACTTTTGTTGTGCCGTTCTGCCGTTGGTTTTGTTTTCGCTGGCCACACCATACATACACTCCTTGCGTAATAATCGAAGCTGCAAGGAAATGCAAGGTTCGCTTGGTTTCGAGGGAGGCCGGTTTGCACTGAGTGCCGGGTTGTGTTTAAATGATCTTGCGCTGTTTTTGTTTTTCTTCATAAAATGGCAACTTCTCATGCACGGGCGAGCTTTAACGGGTTCGAATTATGCAAGGCTATTTTAAAGGATGCAAAATTTTATGAGCATCACGGTGCTCACTGCTGGGTGAATGCATTTCCACGATCGTGTGTATTGATTGTGTAAGCGATGAGCAGCACTCAACACGTTTCTTAAATCATGTCAGCGAAGAAGCGAAACTTCGTTTCGAAAGCCATTGTTTTTTTT
>AXCO02008395.1:0-15769 GCA_000473525.2 Anopheles melas
CTTAGGGTTCATCTAGCGCGGGGCCCCAACGTCCATCACCCACGGGGCCCTCCTTGCTAATACAGTGCCATAATCTATCAACTGTTATGGATAATGGACTAAAGATTCCGGGGCCCCTCATTGACGGGGCCCCCCCGCAATTGCTTACTTTGCTTACCGTTAAATACGCCACTGGTTGTGCATTTAAGTTTTTCGTTGTAAAACAGGTATCTTTCGCACAAATTTAATGTAAAATGCTTTAAGAACATAAGGGAACTTAAAAAAGAGTATAAAATAGCTCAAAGAATTAAAATATTTACAAAAACACATGGAGCTGTGAAACTTAGAGGAATTGCGTACTGCGAATTCGCGTATATCAAGTATCGCGTAAAAGTAAACAAAGCGAAACGAAATAATTGACAGGTAACTCTTCACGACAATCAAGTGATGAGCAATTTAAAGCAAGTGTACAGCTTAATATCTACATTTAAAAACATTAAAAAAGGCTTTACGTTAATATTCGGCCACACAGTTCCTCATTTTCTTCATTTTATATACGTTTCACTCTAAAAGACACTCTTTTAGGAGTGATTATAGAAGGTTTCAGTTGCATCTGCTCTTACTCATTAGTATAGCGTTAAATTGTTGAAGCGATTACTTAAAAATGAAGCGTTACCTGACAACGATTTCATTTCCCAGAGGATTTCTTTTCCAATTACTTAGCTACAAACTGTCAAAAGGTATAATGTTCTGTCGAATGAAAGCAGCTGGTCAAACAAAAGCTACAAAAATCGTGAAAATAATGATTCATAAGCAAAATGAAGCAATACAAATATATTTCTTTTTGCAGATATATTTCAAAGCTACAAAGACTCAC
The DNA here is from genome assembly GCA_000473525.2 of Anopheles melas. Taxonomy (NCBI): domain Eukaryota; kingdom Metazoa; phylum Arthropoda; class Insecta; order Diptera; family Culicidae; genus Anopheles; species Anopheles melas. The sequence goes on from AXCO02008395.1 coordinate 857, forward strand.
TGTTGCATTACAATTGTACTATTGTTCACTGTAATGTATTTCCCCCCAAGCAAAAAAAAAAACCCATGTTGATGCTGACACACGGCAGAGATTCATCTGCATCGAAGCAATTGACGGCAAATACTTTAAACGTTCGATAGTACTGGCTTCCCATTTCATCCAAGCTCCACGCGTTACGCTTCAAAGATGCTGCCTGGGTAGCACGGGTAGCATCAGAAGCAGCAGCAGCAGCAGCTTTCCAGCAAATGTGCTGCCACGTAAGTACACTCAGCTCGGCGTGGCGTACACCTTTTACACCCGGGATGTGTCGATTGTTCGGGTGTGGATTGTGGAAGGAAAATAATCCTATTATAAAATTTAATTATTCATGGATTAATTCACAAAACATGTCGCAGCTGTTACCACGCCAGCGCCGGTAAGAAGCATGTCTTTTGCTTCGCACTCCCTTCTCTCCGTCGGTTCGGTTTACATGCAGTGAGGTGGATGTAATAAGAAGGGCAGAGGGAGGGAACACCGTTGCAGAAGTTTCGGTCAGGGAATCGTTAGCTCTCTGTTAGCAAATGGGAAGCAATGGCACACTACAGCCACTCGCAGCACCTGCCTGATCAGTTTTGTCGCTAGGAAAGGAAGGTTGGAAAACTAAAACAGATAGGGGTATTTTAACACCTTGGGCCTTGGTTTGTGGGTGTGTGTGTGTGTGTGTGTGTGTGTGTGCACGGCTCCTTAGTGTGTGGCCTGGGGAAGCATAATAAAACTGGTACCGGTAACACATTGGATAAATTTCATTTGTAGCAGCCTTGCCCTCTCTATCGCTTGCTTGGTCTTTCGATGTGGTGCGAATCGAATGCACGTTGTGTGTGAGTGTGTGTGTGTGTGTGTGTGCGCCCAAGGTGTGTTTTATAATCGGGTGAAATAATGCCACATACTTTTGGCACGCCGGTTTTGCTGTGGGCATACCCGCCATGCGGTGTCCGTGTCCGCAAAGGTGTCTTTCGGTCCCGGGGATCGGAAGGATTTACGGCCAATCACCGCAATATGGCAGTTTGGGGAGGGCATGGGCATTGTTATAGGTAGGTACTGTCGTTGTTTGGAGCGGGGTGGGTTTGCGGGTTTTCGGTTGGTAGCTTTGAGAGCAATGGTCATAATTGCTCTTCGGTACGCAATTACTTTCTGAGGTTGGCTCTGTTTTGTCACTACGCCGCCTGTGGGAAGCTGTTCAATGGGGAAGCAGAAGGAAATGCAGGGTAAAACTGGCATGGCAATAGGGGTAGGGAATAGGTGTATCGTTTAAATGTAACTTTCATCTATTATAAGTATTTACTTTGTAACATTTAAATGAAAAACTTGTTGCAATTAATTTACCCAAAATTGTATGCATAGAGTTGAAGAAGCTTGGTTTTTATACCTTGATACAAGACAGTTGCTGTAACTATTTTAACATATTTTTTTTTACTCTTTTGTCTTATAAAATTGCATTGTTCAATCAACGTAGTTATTTCGTATTCGTTTAATATTTTACTTTTCTTATCTGACTTTCCCAGACAATCTGCTCTCAGTAGCTCGCTCCAATCACGCATCAATTCAGTCAGTGTTCTAGTTGTTTTTACCCAAATTCCCTGGAAATGCTTGCAGGGGTTTGGTGTTGTTTGTTTTGTATAATTTTAGGAAAAACCTTTGCCCAAAACATCAAAGCAAGAAGAAGCAAACAACAAGCGGTATTTACGATCGACCATCGAACGGAATGCTTTGTTACAAAGCTGACGCAAATCATGGGAAAATGAGATAAGTTCAGCAGCTGATGAGAAGAACGGGCTTTTGTTTTCATTGAATAGCATTGAAAAAAAAACGCGTACGCTTCTGTTCGACAGATCGATAAGGCACTGTACCCAATGGGCAGCTGGCATCGGTTCCCTACCTGTGATTGATGATAAGAAATCAATCCGAGTCTTTTAGAACGCTTGCATTGGAAGCGCTTTGTTTGGCTTAATGAATAAACTGTGCTATTTTGCTGCGAACGGAATGGAGCCGCCTGGCTACTCTCAGTCGAATAAATATAATCCTTGCCATTGCGATCCGTGTATTTCGTTTTGTTTTGAGGTAAAATATCTTAAATCTTAAACCGTTAAAGGTGAACGCATACGAGCACCAATCTATTCACTTTATTTGCCAACTTTCTCTTGCAACAGCCAACATTTGCAACGCTCCGTAACAAATGCTCCGTAAAACCCGTATTTAACGTTTCACGCGCGATTATGTTGATGGGCTTTTGTTTACTTTTTATTTCAACGAAAAATTAATATTTCACCACCCCGGCCCACTGCCTCTCCGCGCCAACGGTCGGCTTCTCTCCCATTAATTACCGCGCTCATGTGCAGGCTCAAAGTTCGCCCAAGCTTGGCGCGTTCAGGGAGGGATTAATGTGTCGGAAAATTAGGATACCAATTAGTGTGCAACGTTTTTTTATTTGATAAAACGGGAGAGTTTTCGTTTCCAATTCCAAACAATTCAAGCAATGAGTAGAATGGAGCATTTTTTTTTCTTTATTTTTACTTAGCTTTTTGTTCGTACAATACGCTTCGTACTGTGAATCGCGTTGCCGTCCAGCAACCTAATCAGGTTACCGGGGGGATTTCGCTTGCGTATGAGCCCCGTATTGCCCCCTTAGCAACCGTGAGAACTATTCTCCATAAAGCTCTTGCGTACTGTGTGTCTGTGCGTGTACGATGCATCATGCCGTAAACTAGTTTTCATTTCCAGTAAAGCTAAAGCGACAGTAAAAGAAATGAAAATTCAACTTTCACGTTTGCACGAGAAGGGCCAATATTTGTGCACCATAATTTAATTATAGCGGTGCGATGCTCCAAATATAATAAAAAAAACGGTGGAAACACTGTGAGCCTTTTATTTTGATTCCATATCCATAATCACGGGAATTAATCAAATTCATTGCGCTCATCAAACATTACGTGATTACGCGAGCGATGTAGGGTGGTGGAGCGAATATGGCGCAAACGAAATATGAAGAAAATGAACGGAAAAAAGCCTCCAACCTCCAAGCCCGAAGTCGAAAAATTGATATTCCACTGAGCACAGCGTATAAAAAGTGTAAATAGAGCTGCGAGTTGGGACCAGTATGCCGTTTGGCGAAAGGGTGAACGAGGTAATGAAATTCCAGCTTCATTCCCCGGCTGGCTGGAGTAATAATGATCGATGGATCATGCCGGAGGATTACGCATGGTAAAGCTACCCCGTTTATTTTCTTTCAATTGTACGGCACTGGGGCACTGCCTGACTGTTTTTATGAGTGGTTGCGACTCGTTTGTGCCCCCACCGGTGGTGGAAAATAAAACATATTTGCGCAAGCTGCTGAACAGTGAATTTAAATTGTAATCAATTTCACAACGAAAGGCATTCGTCCACTGTGCGTGTGTGTGTGCACCCACGCGAGAGAGAGAGAGAGAGAATACACAGAAAGCAATATGATAATAAAATAATAAAAAAAGGGATATAAAATCAACATTTTAACACTGCACTTGGGCGCGGTAATGCATTTTTGCTAGCTCGCTGGCGGGCCCGCATCCAATGAACAACCATAATGCGATTAAGCACCTTCGATTTTATGAGCTAATAAATCGTGCGCTTCCAGGGATCGATGATGATGATATTTCCCGCGCCAGCAAACAGTGCAGTGCAAACAAAGGCACCGAAAAAGAAACGGATACCCCGAGCCTGGGTGCAAGAGGGCGGTTATTTATTGTAAGTACGATTCGGATTGGTGTTTTATTTCGATCGAAACTGGGAACAATACTGCTCTTTATATCTTCCTTTCTTTCGGATATTTCAATAACGTAATATTGGATGGTGGGTAAATGGTGAGCATTTTTTGTTTTTAATTATTTGATACATTTTTTTCTGTTTATTTGCAACTTAACTTCTGCCGTCCTTACAGAGTTGGTGTTGTTTACGCTTTTGTTTATGATGTTGTGGGCGCTGTTTCGTTTTGTCCTGTTGTGGCGTGCCATTTGTATTCGTTTGCCTTTTCTCATCGATACCCCCTGTTTTTTGTTGTTGTTCTTCTTCTTCTTTGCCCTACTTTGTATGAAAAATATAAAATTTAGCTAAATAACCATTCCACAATCGCTTACCAACAGAGCCGGTGCCGTTTCGGGAATGGTTTGTTTCGCTTTGCCATGTGTGCCTGGTGTATGCTTTACTTTACAAAGTGCCAAACCGAAGGTGTCTTTTCCTTTCTTTTCGTTTTTTGTTTTCCTCTTTGGCACGATTAATGTGTTCCTGCAAGCACACGCCAGCAAACGCGTAAACCAAATATTGTTTGCAGTTTTTCGTTTGTTTGTTTATTTTTGTTTCGCGCACTCTCCCTCTCTGACTTATCCATTTCACAATCCTATCTTTACGATTTTTTTTTGCTCGTTATCTTTTGTTTATTGTGTTGTCTGCTGTGTCGTAATGATTATTTAGAGTGTTTTATAAATAGTTTCAGCTTTTATATAATTTGTGTAGTGTTGTCTGTTTTGTTTTTCTTGTGTATGCTGCCATTACATGCGATTCGATTCGCTTTTCTGTTAGTTTTTGGTTTTCCCTATGCTACGGCTTAACACTCATCGGACACACTCTATAGATCTCTATGTTCGGGTTCACATATGTTTGTTTCTCGCTTTCTCCTGCCAGTTTCCTCATCGTACTAGCGTTTCTTTTTTAATGTTTACTCTTTTGTTTTGTAAAACGTTTATTGCTTTTTGTCAATTCTCACGATACTTGTTAGCGCGTCTTGTGTTTTTTCTTCTTCTCTTCTATTCTATACGTGTGTGTTTTTGTGTAAATGTTTGCTTTTTTTAATTTCCCCTTCTACTGCATTTCTCTTCTCATTTTCATAAATGTTTAAGTGTGTATCACTCGGTGTGAAGGTATTTTGTGTGTGTGTGTGTTTGTGTGCTTTACTTATACAAAAAAAAACATGTGGGCGCTCTTCTCTTAGAAAAAGAACTGCAATCGAGTACAAAACAAATCGCTTCTTGCACGTCTAGATATATACTATACAAATCCGCTCGTATAAATTCACAATTTGTTATACGTCTTCGTGTGTGCTGTCTGTGCTGTCTGTGCTTGTTGTTCAATTCCGTCCTATATCCCCTTTGTTTTCAGAAGCCCGTTTGCGTATCACGTATTAGCATGTGTACATTTATGCGGTAAGTGGTATAAATCTTTCTGCAACGCTTATCACTATTTCACATGTTCTTTCAATGAGCGAGCCAAAACACACACAATTCCAGCGTTAGACAGTGTTTGGTTTTCACAAAAGAAAGACAAGATTACCACAGGGTAAAGAAAACAATTACCTTTTTTTTAATAATTCAACTGATATTGGGGCCCTTCACGATTCTAGCCATTTTTGGTATGGAGTTTGACAGTTGGAGGCTGAAATCATGTAAACACTCCATACAAAACCACACACAAAACAAGCCTGCAATTTTCAAGCTAGATTATTCTAGATAGCCTCAAAGCTAGAATTAGATTCGAGCACCTGCTCGAAAAATGGCAAAACAAGGTGGTGTTTACCAAAGTGGGTAGAAAGGTGGTGTCGTCATGTAGAACAATTGGGCATCGAGGCTTTAGAAAAAAGCACAAAACCAGGATCGACGACAGTTGTCAAATGCGACGAATGTTGCTGGTATTTGGATAGGATAAATGAATTGTTTTCGTTTAATAAACATTTGTTTAGCACTAAAAAATTGTATTTTGCATCCACACTCCATAAATCGGCATTTTACACGTTATAATGCAGCTGCTGCCTGTAAACAAATATCGACGGCTGTTGTCAAACTGAATCTCAAAATGGCAACATGCCAAACGCTAAGAAGACACCTCCTCTATATTCCACCTTGGTGTTTACATTTACCCCAAGGTGCATTAAAGAGATCAGGTGATGCAATCTAAAATCAATGTGTATTTAGTCCAGGGTGTCTCATAACATGTTTTTTATAATCAAATTTGAATATCACTTTTTGACAGGATGGGTGAAAACTTTTGTTAAAACAAGCTTTCTGAAGGCTTGACGAGTACTCAAAATACTGTTAAATTCTAAATTCAGAAACAGAAGCGATAAAAATCAGCCTTCTTTATTCATACACCTTGGGATAAGCCCACCTGTTTATTATATTATACCAACTTAGATAGCTGCTCGAAGACTGCTAACCAATGAAAACAGCTAACAGCTAACATTTCAGCCTACGAACTAAAAACGGAAACGGCCCCATTATTTGTTTGTGTTATTAAAAATCTGTCTGTCAGTTTAAAAAATAACAAAATGTGCAAAAAAACTAAAACAAAAAACGGGCAGAAAAAAATGTATTCACGTGAAGATTCATTTCCTGTCTTAACCTACCGCCTTTCGCGTGTTGCCTGGTGCTGCTGCCACTGCCACTGCTATAATCATTAATATAATGTTTTCTTCGCTCCATTTTATCCCACAGCAGTTTCCTTGCTGTGCTCGCTCGCCTTTCGCTCTTCGCTACATTTAATTTACACATTTTTGCATAACCTAAACCTAAGGCCGTCGGTCCTGGGGAACACCATCCCTGGGTTACCACACCCCTCCTCGGAAACGATTCCCAGTTTTTTTTGTATTACTCACCGGCCATCATCGTTTTCTCTGACGTCACCTGTCACCGCACTTCAATCTTCATTTCAGTATCCCCCCCCCCCGCAGGCGATTCCATTCCTATGCTTCCCACCCTTACCGTTGTGCCATCCCCCTCACAAGATGCGGTTGTGCGTTTGCTGTTTTATTTCATCTCTGTGCTGCTTTTCTGTCTGGTGTTTGAAGGATTATCCTTTTTATGGTTTTTCTTCTCTATGTTCCGTTGTTGTTTTTTTGTGCATTTCCAATGCAAATCATCGTTGCTTTAGCTGTTGCCTGCTGCCCACGACCATTTTCAGCCAAAAAGCATAATCCACTAGTGTACGTATATGTGTGTGTGTGTGTGTATATCTTTGGTTGTGCCCATGAAAAGGTGAAAAGGTTGGGGTTTGTCTCCGCGGATTGTTTACGAATTCCGAAGCGCGTAATGGTTGTGTGAGGATGCGCGCGCTCAGTTTCGGGCAGACTTACCATGCAGCACTTCCGGAGGTTTCGATCGGCTGCGGGTTGCGCGCGATGATGATTGGCAATGCGGACATGGAACGAGGGGGAAGAAAATGAACGGGAAAATTTTCATTAAATAGAGATTACGTTGTGCATGTGGGCTTACACGTAGGTATTAGTAGGAGACGACCGAGTCGTTTTTTGGTTGTCGTTTGGGTTGATTGGTAGGATTTCGGTCTGTTGCTCGAGGAAGGAACAGTAAGCATAAGGCGCATAATGGTTCCGATTGGCTTCAACAGAGACGAAAGCAGCTTAGCATATGGAAAGGAAAGGGATGTTCTTGCACTCATTAAATTTGTTTTCCCTATTTTTCCCCTCTTTGGTGTATCTGTAATCGAATCTTTTGCAAATAAACAGCGATAACAATGAGCTCCGATTCGAGCAATTGCATGAAAAATGGCTCTAAATTAAAGTCGAACCCAACCGTCGTTCATCGGTTGCAGATGCGCACCGCAACCGGAAGACCCGAGGACAGAGGGAGAGAGAGAGACCGAACACAAATATTCCCCGGAAGAACATCGACACATCCAACCAAGCACTGCAGTAACAGCTGGTGCACGACAGAACAGCATCCGCCAGAAAGCAGGAAAAAAAGTAGCAAAACAAAAAGGGTGCCGTTATCCTTTGCCGACCAGAAAAGGGTTTTTTTCTCTTTCGATGTGTGTGTGCATATTTTCCACTTCCTCTCTGGGGCATGGTGGAGCGGTGGAGTGAATGCTAAATCGAAATTAAATTATCATTCTCTCCGTTCTGGCTCCGTGTTTTCATCGTCGGCAAGGCGGTGGCAAGAGATTCGGCAAGCTTTTTTTTGCCGTTTTTCCCAGGTGTTACCACCATTTCCCGGTGGCCTTTAACTGGTGAAGGGATTTTGCCTCCTGTTTGCCGTTGTCTTGTAGTCGAACGAGCAGCAGCAGCAGCAGCTCGTTTGCTCAATTTCTTCTTCATCAGCGCTTTTTCTTTCGCCCCTTTTTTTCAATACACACACACACACAGTGGCAATGAAATTCGTTGCCGCAAACCGAAACGTCAACCGAATCGTTTTTTGCTGTTCGTCGACGGCAAAGATCGTCCGAACCGAATCGTTTGGCGTGAATCAAAGGCGCTCCGCAATCGATCGGTGTGGCCGTAAGTCAATATTGGACCATTTGTGGGCTCTGAGGAGGGTTGTTTTAGCTCCAGTCGGTCGTTTGGTGTGCATTTTGCGCTTGTTTCTTGGGGGAGGGTAGGGAAGAAATCGAATGCCTGGGACTGCTGTCCAGGAAATGCTGGTAAATCGTCATTTCATTAACTCGCACGTGTCCCGCGCAGGCGAACACCGTGAACCGTACTTGCAAAACCGGGGTTCAATCGGGCGGGCATTAAATTTTCATTATGAAAACTTTGTCCTGTCCCGTTTTGTTTAGGGATTGGTTTTTGAGGGGTTTTTGAGGTAAGAAAACCGGCCCCAAACGAAAAGGTTCCTTTTGTAGGGGATAACATCCAAAGCAACGCATTTTAATGAGAAAGTCCCCTAAAAGTAAGCAGCTTTCACCGAGACGAATTCGATCCTTATTTTTGCTAAATTAGTTCTTGCTTATTGCGCCAAAAAAAGCTTCCGGTTTATTTTAGCAACAGCTCTACGGGTTTTTTTCTTCTTCCGTATGACCCAGTTAGCATTATCCGAAGCAGCAGCGCGAAAAGCTTTCTGCACTTCTTGCTTTGTTTCTTGTAGTGGGGAAAAAAAAGAACGGCAGCCCATTATTTATTACCCATCCGAACGACGGGGGAAGATTTATTTCATAAAGCATTACTTAACGGTGCGCGCCCGGAAGCCTTCCGGGAAGTGCTGAGCTAATTCCTAATACCCAGCTTCTTCGGGGGGAGGGTTTTTGTTTGCCTCCCATATGCTGTTACGCCAAACGCCATCGAGCACAATGCTGTGTGTGTGTCCGGTTTCCTGCCGTTTTTGGCCAACCGATTGACAGGAAATGGGCATCGGTCTTATCGAGCTGCCCTCACAGCCCTCGCTACGCAGCTACGCCTATCAGCCGTATCGTTCCGGGATGGCTGCTTGTCCGCTCATTTCCCGTCGCGCAAGTCGGAGCTGTGGGGAGGGACAATTTTCTGATGAAAGGAACCAAGCAAAAAGGAACATCGGAAGTTTCCCCCACCAAAAACCTCGCGTAGGCTTCATCAGCCCAGCGAACCAATCGGCAATGGGCAAATGATAAATAATTCAAACGATGTCTTTTCCAACCGAATGAACCATTTTGCGCTAGGACAGGCGTCCTCACCCTTCGAAAGAAAAACGGGAAGACAAACGTACCCAGGTCGAAAGGTAAAGAATCGAAGTGGAACAACAGCAGCAAAGCAACGGGAAAAAAAATAATCCCTCCCCGGATAGACAACACCCGATTGAAACAAAGACGGACTCGTAGAGTAGGTTTGTTCGAATGGGCCCAAATCGATTCCCCATTTTGCTCCCCTTCCCGTCGACGGATCCAATTCTGGATGCTGCGCCATTTTTGGAGCCTCTTCCGGGTAATATCGATTCACCCATCGCCACGGTGATGTAGCCCAGATGAAAGCTATCCCTGGTAACGGAGGCAATGCGCATTTCGCACCGTTCTCGTGCTCGTGCGTCCCTAATGAGCTCGCGGAACGATCAGCTCGCACGTGTGCTGCACGCGTTACCGTTAGCGAGTGGAGCCCGATTGTGTGAGCGAACAAGCAGCAGAAGGTGTTCCAAACGTTGGGTGTGTACGTTTAGATGCTGTGAGGTTAGGGTTTCATCCTCGGCCCTTTCCGGGTCGGCGGATGGGTGTCGATGATGTGTTATTGAATTAGAGCGATACTAATTTGCGCAATAGGCTGCCACAGATGGGCTGCGCGTGGTTGAGCCAATTCCGGCGAAGTTTTCGCAACGCCAAAATGATCTTCTAATGACTGCCCGAATGTTGCTACACGCGGCAGTTGTTCTTTGCTGCCAAGACAATCAATAGGTGAAGAGGGGGCCCAGAGATAAGTGCTGATTATTTTGTGATTATGGTTGTTGGGCGGTTTAGTGCGAACATCATAAACACTTTACCGGGAATTGCAGGTATCCGAGGAATCGTTTCGTGCGCCACTCATTATGTTTATTATGATTTTATCGCTCTATTGCGCTGTTTGCCGTTGCAATAGGAGGAAATATTTCATTTTCAGTGGCAGAAAACTTTCACCACGGAAGATCCGAACATCCGGGGAAGCCAACTAACTTCCGCAACCGTGGCTTAACAAACCACAAATCAAAAGATTATCCTTCCACCCGCCTCCTACTAGTCCAGCTAGGGGCTAACAAAGGCGAGCTGCAAATGAAGTTTTGCCCGTTTGCCGGTGAGCATCTGTATAAATTACTTTCCATTCAAATAAGGCTCAGAGATTTTTCCTGTGCCGTTCGTTTTTTTTTTGCTTTCTTCCGGGTGCCCTGGTGTTGGGGAAGTTTTCTAAGGCCTCTATTGCGCACAGCACTACATAGCAAAAAAAAAATACACAAATTGTGCAAAAATCCGGAAGCAATACACGGCTGTGGAAGGGCTCCGAAACAGAAAAGAAATGCTTTTCAATTTGGTAGTATAAAGGCGAGATCCTTCTTTTTTTGTACCGAGCGTTGGGTTTTTCTTTTCTAACCATACTCCCATATATCCCCCCATAAAGTTAAGCTTTAACTTCGGGTAGGCAAAGAAAGAAAGGAAGCAAAAAAATGACCCACCCTCCCCCGGACGTAAAGATTCAATCACCTGGGGTAAAATGGGACGGTTTCGGTACCGTTGTAAACGAGCCGTAAGGTGGCGATGAAACAAATTTCCGTTCGCATTCATTTCCTGCACCGCCGTAGTTCTTCATAATAAAGCAACGCACCGTTTCATCGCATTGGTAATCTTTTGCCATCGTCCTGTTGGTATTCTTTTTGTCGCCTTTCGCAACACACAGGTGGCCAGTTCAACTCCCTCCCATCACGGGGGGCCCGTGTTGAAACGAAAAGACGTGACAAACGTGAAAATGCGAAAGCGAGAGTAAATAAAAGATACATCTAAGTCGTTACATATTTATTAAGATGTAGCGGGGCAATAAGACGCGGAACTGGTTGGGGTGGCACCCGGGACAAACGACGGTGCGCACCCAACGACGCTGAGCTGAGGGGACAGTCATCCTCGGTTGGGTCCATTTGTCGGAAGATTTATCGTCCAAAGCTACTACTTATTAGGCGGTGTGTGTGTCGTTTGAGGTTGAGGCCTCCGGTGAAAGTCACCAGCTTGAGCTAAAGCTCGAGTTCCGGGGATTGGAGCTTTTTCCTCTTCCCTCAACGCACGACCGCTCGCAGCTCAATTCCATCACAATAACTCAAAACGAGCGTGCAATATGTGGGGTGGTGCTTCTTGTTACGGCTGGAATGCTACGTTCAGTCCACGCAAATATGCTATTCATCTCCCCAGCCCCACTCGGTCAGTCTGCAAAAGGTCCGTGATGACGGACGGTGTGGGTATGGCTTAAGTATGTGACAATGGTTTCGATCCATCTTCACGGCTGTCATAAAGCGCCCGTTTGCTCAAAAGCGGTGATTCAGCAACGTGAAACGAAAGATGATCGACAATGGTTTTGGGGCTTAACATTTCATTGACAACGCGATTTAGTTAATGTGACAATTTGATTCGTAAAATACAGGTAATGGTCTGGAGGTAATGGTCAGTTTCAAGATGAACAATAGCAATATATGGGTGTGGATTAAGTAGGAGACAAACGCACACAAATCTGTGTGAATCCTTAGTGTCGTAGTTAAGTCGATGTTATTGTATCTCAAAAGTTCTGGGTTCGATTCCTGACATAAACCACAATAACTCTTGTCTCTGCTGGTCAAGAATTTCTTTACAGCCCCCAGTTCAAATGATGCAACACTCTTCTCCGCCTTACTTACCGGATGAGGGAATTTCAGACGGCGCTCTCGAACTCCAGCAGTGGCGTGACGCTGCTGGTACTTCTTCGCCCAGTGCAGTAGCCCCGGTGACGTCGGCCGGTCTAGAGTCATACGAAAACGATGTGTGGACGGGAGAGAGTGGTTCGCTTTTGCTGCTGCTGCTGTTGCTGCTGCTGTTGGTGTTGATGCTGGTAGTAGTCGAGCGTTTCGTAGTGATCCGTAGCAGAGTGCCCACTATTCGCACCGCTCAGATCGCGACCCGTTGCCGCCACACTCCCGTACTTCAGGTCCTCCTTTACCGGCAGTGGAAGCTCCCAGGGTGCCCGCAGCGTACGGTACTCGTGCACCAGCGACTGCTGCTGGGCTAGGTAGCGCTCCAGCTCCAGCTTGTCCACCTTCTGCGGTACGATCAGCTCCGTAACGCCGGACCGGCGCCGTGGATCGTCCTCGTCGGCGAGCAGCTGCTTGCGGCGCCTCGACAACCGCAACACGTACAACACGCTGGCACCGGTCGCCAGTACGAGCAGAATGCTCAGCACCGCACTAATCACCGTCACCAGATGGGTCGGACAGTCGATGTCGCTTTCGGTCATCGCGCGCAGCAGATGGCGCGTCCGCCGGCCATCCTCCAGCCGATCGCACCCGATCTCGTCCCGATCGACGTACAGTGGGCCGTGGTGTGATCGTGGCGGCAGCAGATTCTCCGCCTGCTCCTGCTGCTCCTCCGGCTGGGCGGCGGTAATGAGTGCTGCGGCCGCTGCCGCCGCCGGCACAATCAGCCGAAAGTCGCCGGCCTCATGTAGGCCGTAGCCGGTGGTAAGCCGCCACAGCCACAGCAGGGAGCAGTTGCAGACGAGCGGATTGCCCCCGAGCTCGAGCCGGTGCAGCCGGTCGAGCGGGAAGTGTACGGCGTCGAGCCGGATCAGCGCGTTGCGGCGCATCGAAATCTCGGCCAGGTTCGGGTTGCTGTGAAACAGTCGCAGCGGTAAGCTCGCAAATGATGGATTATCGTCCAGGGTGAGAATCCGCAGGGCCGCATTGTCCACGAACGCTCTGGTGGGAGAGTGGGAGTGGGAGAATGAGATAGAAGCAGGGAGTTAGTGCTAGTGGGAAGGTGATTTATCGTTCCCACACCCGCTAGGCGAGGGGGAAACATTCGAAGCCAACCAGCTCTGACACAAATGAAGATGTACGATTGGAATTGCTAACGTGACGCAGAAAACGGGGGTGTCCATTTCGGGATCTAATCACTATCCAGAACGTTGGACATGATGGACTCCGGTGGTTGTGGTATTCCACAACATGTGCGCAAAAGTTTCTCCGTTGCTGTACAAAGAAACACTTTGGGTTGAGTTTTACGTCAAAAGGTAAAGATGGGATTGTGTTTTCGTGTTCGAGTACATCATTCCCAAAACGAAGGTAATGGTTCAAGATGGATGCATCAGCATGCGAGCATCCAATCCATCGTTATACATTTGATGAATGTTTGTTTTTCATTTACAATATCCCTAAAGCAACACATTGATCGATCGATGAACGAGTGTATCCCACTATTCACAAAAAACCCTTGAAGATTAACTCCAGCTACTCCAGAGGAACGTTGTCATTTTAAAACTCCTAACACAAACACACATAGGTACAGAAAACAAGATTGTTCTCTCGCATGTGTCCAGTGCAGTTGCTCGTTCGTTGTCTGTGAAGCTCTAGGCCTTCTCGTCAGGCACTCATTCCACGTCTGTCGTCCGGCCAAGCTGTTACTTTTACAGCAGCTGAACGTGTCACGGCTAGGCCTGGACGGTACGGCTGCTTCCGTAGAGCAGGCTTGGCGCTTATGGCACCCTCTAAATGACGCTGAACTCCAAAAGGGGATGGGAGATGATGGTGCTTAAATAGTGTCCACTGGATCCAGGATTTAGTGCAATGTAAGGTAACGTTCACTTAGTCCCAGGTAGCCATGTCCCCAGGATGAAGTTCTCTTCTCTGGATGTTTGGGGAAATAGTCGCGAGGAACACTTGTGTGTAAGATTGGAGCAAATACTCCCGTAAACATATTGCTACAAATTACAAAAAAATAACAACAGTCTATTTGAAGAGGTCCCATAAGCTCTGCTTTTGAAAAGTTCTCCTAAATTAATTTTTAATGAGTCAAATGGATGTGTGAGTCTCCACGAACGAGCGGACGCTAGACGATAATTAATCATCGTACTGTCATCCATGCTTCAAGGCTTTTTCGGAACACACACACACACACACACACACACACACACACACACACACACACACAAATCTGCATTAGTCTTCAAAAACAAAAAACAAACATCGGTTCCTTTTGTGGCCACGGCTGTGGATCGATACGGCCGGAGAGGCTGCTCGGCTGCAGATAAAGCAAAACACGAACGATGACACAGGCGCGCTTACGCTACGTTTCCGGACAAAACACCTCAATCTGTGTGTCGTGGCCAACATTGTTACATGGCAGCACTGTTGCTTATCGTAGCGCCCCCCGGGGTGGCCGCCTCATTCCCTCCCCCAGGACACAAAGAGAAAGGACTGTCCTAACAATATGGCCACCGCACACCAGATAGTAGGAGTACGATGCGTACGTGTACGATGCGCCTTTTTTTTGTACCCATTACGCTCCGTAACATTCGGTTTTTGGGGAGTAGTTACATGCCGGTGCTGGGGCACAGAACACATCCACTCATCAACGTCAGCGTGTGACAGTGGAGATTAAAATCTTGCCACTTTTGCCTCCCGGGAAGCGAAATTGCGTTGTGAGCGACAGGGGCATCTTGACGGCTTTCGGCTCTTTCCTCTT
>AXCO02008396.1:0-14542 GCA_000473525.2 Anopheles melas
GAACCCATGACGGGCATGTTGTTAGGTCGTACTAGTTGACGACTGTACTACGAGACCGGCGGCTTAAGGGAAGATCACTTTTTCTAATGCTAATGAAATATTTTAACGTTCCAGATCCGGGGTTCCTGCTGCAGGCCATACACGGAGATGAGAACAAAGTAGAGCAGTTGCCAGGAGTGACTATTAGAGCCAATGTCTATCAAACAAATGATGATGATATTATCCACCTCAATGTCGTGTCTTACGAAAAGGGAAGTTTGTATGCTTTATGATGAGCATATGTATTTTTTCCCTCCGACTGTAGTGAACGTCTGTGTATTTCATTAATCTTTTTGACTATTATTCATGAATTATTTTGATAACGAAACGAACGGAAACGTATCAGTGATATACGGTCATAATTTAGAATTTATCGAAAAGGTTAGCGATCCTAAAATCGTCAATACTTAGACCATATATACTAAAGAAAGAGAATTGCTAAGCTCGTGAGAAATAACGAAAGTTGGCACTAGGTTCAGGGTATGGTTCAATTAGGAATTTCTTTATTATAATATGTAATTAAATTACATTCCACTTTATATGAAGTCGGCGAACTGTTAAAAAACCAAAATTACATTATCATTTATGACTACCATCTCTACAACAATTCGTATGAATATACTAGTGCCTGTTATGCATAGGGCTACACATGTATGAGCCACGTAAACTAGATGACCGTCTCACTCTACTGAACTGTTAAGAAAGAAGTGTAGAGGTTCATTAATAACGGAAATCAAATCAATGGTGCATTATTTTTGTGATTGGTAGTAAACATTAACTGATGAAACTTAGTTGTCCCTAAAGGTGTTCATCTTTCGCTAGCAGAGTAATGGATGATGCTGGTATGTTTTTGTAGGTCACAGTAAGTACAACAAACAAGTGTGCTCGGGAAAAACTTCGGACTCATCGACTCCGAGTCCGCATCAGTCCAGATCAGTTCGGATCAGTCCGGAACAGTTTGGATGGGTCTGGAAGCATCCAAATGAGTCTGGTTGAGTCCGGGCGAGTAGTTTCAGTTGGTGGTACAAAAACAGTATGGCTATTTTAATTTTGGCTGAGTTTTTTTTTGGAAAGCATGCGGTACAAGGAAAAAGGTTTTTAAATCTAACGGAAAAGCTAAATATTATTACAAGAAAGAAAATTGTTATACTGTATCGTGCATACTCGCTGCCTTACTTGAAAGTCAATGAACTCATCAAGAATTGTCTAAACGATAATGAACAGTCATTTTGGGAATTAGCAATTACAACATCAACATAAACTACTCGTCCGGACTCTACCGAACTCGTTCCGACTCAGCCGAATTCACCCGGACTGATCCGGACTCCTCCGAACTCATCCAGATTGATCTGGACTGATCCGGATTGCTCCGGACTCATCAAGATTGATCCGGAATGATTCGGACTGATCCGAGTCGAATTCGGTTATGATCCGGAGTCGGAGTTGATCCAGGACTCCGCTCCGAATTACCCATCACTAATCGGGACTCGGAAACAGGAGAACATCACGTATTCCACGTCTTCCACGGCGTTCTCCCACTCGGGCAGTTAGTCGAGCCATCCAGGATACCTTGTCCCGCTTGTAGCTCCCCGTGCTGCGGGACATGCAAAAGATCATGAAGCTGGTCTTTTGGTGGGCGAGTTCTAAAACAACTCCTTGCATCCACCGCTCGATCTTCCCCAGGTAAGTCGTCGCCAAGGCACTGACTTGGTCCGTGGTCCTTCCCAAAAATGTGAAGGCAACGTCGTCAGCAAAACCGATGATGTCTGTTCGTAGTCCTTCCGAGTAGGTCGTCATACATGACGTTCCACAATCTTGGTCCTAGAACCGAAACCTTAGGAAAGAACGCCAGCAGAAACTGTCCTCGAGCTTCCGGCCCTCAAAGTAGTTCCACAGCAACGCCTAGGGCAGCAAATAAAGAGGAGTGTTTTTGCGCTGCAGGGCTTGGTCAATTTTTTTTTTTTTGGTACAACAACCGTTGTCGGTCAAAGCCTGCCTGTACCCACTAGTGAAGTGAGCTTGGATAGTCGGTCCTACATATTGGGGCACGGGTCTATTCGAGGCTTGAACCCATGACGGGCGTTATATCGTAAGAGTTGACGACTGTACCAACAGACCGGTCGGCGTCCCTTTACGGAACTCATATTGGGCGTCTGATAGTTCACCGGAAGACTCGAGGTGGGTTGTCAGCATCCGCTGAATCAACCGCTCCAAAACCTTGGATTTGGAAGCCAGCACCAGTTGCTGTCGCTTCCATTTATCAGGGACCATCTACATTACCTTCAGAGACATAACTTGCGATAGTAATTAATGTCAATATTACAAATAGAATATTTTACTTCATATTTCCCAGATTAATGAAATCGTCAACAATGTAGTGGAGTAAAACTTTATTTCGATCGAGCAAATGAGATACAGCTTGCATGAGAACCAAATCTCCCTATTTGATTTCTAAAAGTCCTTACATTTAACGATGACGGTTAGTTTCCGTGTTTCCATATTATAGTTATGTTGCCAAACGTAATGAAACGATGAAACAGATGAAATTATTTTAAAGAAACCGAAACCTTTGCCGATTTTGAACGCGATAATTGTAATTTTTTTCTTTTATCATTGCAAATGCTGTAATATATAATAAATAGATAGGTAAATTACATGGTAAATTATAAGTATCCATAGTAATGTACCGTGATATAGTAAAGGAAATGCAAATCGCATTTGAATCATGTTTGTTTATGCCAAACCAAATCAAAGTGCATTCCCGCTCTAGTGTGTCGAGCAGGAAGAAGAAACTTGCTGAATATGCCGCGTAGGTTTCACGCCCGATGAAAATGCTCTGCCAAAAGATTCAGCTGTCAAACATTGATTTACCCATACAGAGATCGTATATTTTATAAAAATGTGTTGTTATTTGAGATTATTATCAATATTATTGTGAAATGAAATTTTATGAGTTTTTCTGTACAATCAAAAGCTTAAAAAAATAAATAAGATTAAATAATTATCCCAAATCGGTGTCCAAATGATACGAATGGTTTCCAAAGTAACACCCTTAATCATCTGTCAAATTCATTTCATCCACGATCTTGAAGCCAACGGAAGGAGGACAAACACGATAGCTTTCGTTATTCAATTCTCAGTACTCGAGTACATGTGCTTTTCACTGCTTCGCAAAGGCGTCTCGCAAAATGGCTTCCAAGCAATTTTTTCCTCCCGTTGGGTGTAGCGCTTGTAGTGTCCAAGGTGCAAATTTTCAGTGTTTCACGTGCGGAACATATTACTGCGGTGTATCATGCCAGATGAATCACTGGCCCATGCACAAAGATTTCTGTATCCCGTAAGTATTTCCTGAGAAAGCGACAATGATGGTATGGAGCACACCCTTCAAATAGCCCTCGTTTTTTGTGTATTGCAGTCGATTGGTTACGGTAACCCCACTGTTGGGGAACTCGGCATTACTAACACAATATCCACCTCCGCCGATTACGAAGCCCTCGAACGTGGTGTCAAAGCAGGAGGAGACGGTAGCGTCTGCTGGCGATGTATCGAACATTCCCTCGAATGTGGTGCCGAAACAAGAAAAAATCCCGGAACCGGTGATGAACGTTGTGGCTACACCGAGAATATCAACTGATGTGCAGCAGACTCGAAATGGCAACGTTCCGGCTACAACCGTCGCCAATGAATTGGCAATGACCAAATCACTATCGAACATGCAGATACAAAAGGAAAATCAACCGCCTACAGGACCGATGTCAAATGGCGAAAAGCTGATGTCGAAATTGATGAACAATCCATTGGCCGCGCTGAAAGCTAACCAAGCAGCCCAACCTGTCGCAAACGGAGCAATCCCGAAAGCTACGAATAACCCGTTCGTTCCGCAGAAAGGAGGGTCTCCACCGGTAGAAACTGTTGCACAGGAAGAAAAATCCATACCGAAAACGTTGAAAAAACCCTTGCAAGCGTTGAAAACAAACCAACCAACCGGGTCGGCTGCCATCGAAAAGCCTGTCCTTAAAACTGTTGTGCCGCCACGTACTCTACTTTTGCAACACGGTGTTTTCCCAGAGCCAGGACGAAGCGTGAAAATTTCATACGTTGCAAACGATCGGCTGTTCGTTTATGATTGTGGTCCCGGGCCCAACGGAGAGCCAAATAGCTTCCAATCGTTGATCGTCCGTTCGCTGCAATGCGCCATGACTGTTCAAGATTTCCTGTCGGCAGCACCAACGGTGGAGGATATTGTGTTCGCACCATTTGAGGATGACTTCTACCGATCGGTGGTGAAGTCGGTTCAGGACGGTATTGCCGAAGTGTTCTTCCCTGATTTTGGCAACTGGTTGAAGGTAGAGTGGAAGAAGCTGAAAGAAATTCCAGACCCGAAGATCAAGTATGCCCATACCGTGACTCATCCGGTTTGGATCGATAATGTTAAATCGATTACGCCGCGCATGAAAGAATTTCTCGTGACGATGGTAGATCTACACGAGTTTGTGCTGACCACGGTGATCGACATACCGAATACACACATCAAAATGGTGGACATGCGCCATTCGCTGCAGCAATACGTACTGAGCGAGAAGCTTTTGGCCATGCAAGATCCAGCGGCCTCATCGAACATACAGAAAAAAATGGCTTCCCAGCTGCGACCGCCGGCGGCCAACCCTGTGCCAAAGCTGGTAGTTACCAATCCGACCACGTACAAGCCAGTGACCATAATGGAAGTGAGTACTTATCATATTATTGTTTATTTTATAATTCGTCATAATTATTTCCTTATGCTCAATTGTTTGCTCTTGTAATTTTTCCAGCTGGTTGAGACCAACATTTGCGAGAGCAAGGGAGCCGAATTGATGATCACGCATGCTTTGCATTCCTTCAATGAGAATAAGATCTCAGTGATCACCAAATCGAACTACACTGCGTTCGAAAAAATGATGAAGGAATGTCAGATGTATGGACAGATCGATCCAAATCCATACAATCCGCAGGAGCAAGAAATTTGTCTAGTAAAAGTGAAGGACATCTGGCATCGTGCCGCGGCAGTAGATTTCAAGGACGGCAAAGCGGTACAGTTCTATTTGCTAGACTTGCCCGCTTTCACAGATGAGGACATCGATGCACCAGTTCGTCGATATCCTCCCGGATTGACACGACATCTGTTTGCGGTTGAAAGCATTGTGGAAAGTAAGTAAACTTTTGATAATGATGGATGATGGTTAAATTTAAATCAGATTCTAATTTTATTATAAAATTTAATTGTTCTAGATCCGGAGTTCTTGCTGCAGGCTATAAACGGAGATGAGAGCAATGTGGACATGTTGCCAGGAATGGCGATTAGGGCGGATATTCATCATACAAATGATGAAGAGATAGGTGATACTATCCACCTTAATGTCGTGGCTTTTGAAAAGTGAAGTTAGTATGCTTTATGGTGAGCATATGTATTTTTCCTCCTCTATTTTGAACGATTCGTCCATACCTCCATTTATTTCGATCATTATTTCATTTATCTTTTTGACTTATTATTTTGACTCGCAAATTATTTTGATAACAAAACGAACACGAAACGTATGGGTGATATTTTGCCATGAATTAGAATTTATTGAAAAGGTTAGCGATCCTAAAATCGACTACATATATAGAGGTATAGAGACAAACCGGAGAATTACGTTAAATGGGCTAAACAAGATCGTGGAAAGTTGTGTTTCATTTGTGTGATCTTGGCAGTTTTCTATAATTCATATTTTTATTGTTATTGAATTTACAATTATTGCACCTTGAAGCAATGGAAATGTTTTCTCCGTTCACCACGAGTATTTTCTTCAACTAAATTACATTCTATCTCACTTCAAGTTCCTAAATTGATAAAACCAAAACTACGGTACCATTGATTACGTATTTACTTAACTGCGCAGCGAATCTTAATAGTGCCTTTTGATGTGTTCGTCTACATACGTGCTTGTTGCGCTGGACGGGTAATATTGAAGTACAAATGTATGAATAATACAAGACAAGTTTGTGATGTATTCATATTTCGAGTAGAATTAAAACTGAAATGTCATTCTTAAACCAGAACCTTAAAAGCATTTATTTTTACACAAGATGAACTATAACATGATGACAATATGAGTTTAACAATACATAGATAGCATAATTGTACCAATCTATTATATTTTTGTGATATAGCAATTGGTTTATTTTGGTCTTTTTCACATAATGAATTCGAATTAGAGGTGTGCCAAATGAACTAGAACCGTACAGTTCATTCAGTTTACGTCAATGAACCGGTTCACAGGAAAGGAACGCTATAGTTCTTTTGATACATCAAAATAAAAAAAAAATATTTCTATGAATATTCCTATGAAAATGAGTTCAATCATTCATGAGCATTTCGAAAAATGAAAAAATGAAAACCTTCCAACATTGCAAATTTTGAGACAAGACAAGCAATAGTCGATTTTAAACAAATTGAACTTACAAATTAAAATTAACAAATGAACTCAGTGCGTTCGCGATACCAAAATCGAGCAATTTTTAACAACTCTGCTTATTTTTGACGACTGTTAATTTTTAACCATTTCTTTCGCGATATCGGCTACTAATATTATATTATAATATATAATATATATTATAATATTATAATATTTGCCAAGCAGTTTTGTGCAGATTGATTTTTGAACGTCATGCCACAATACGAAGTGAACGAAGGGCAAGTGATGAGGGCAAGTTGTACTGGGCGAGTGTAAATTAACGAAAACAATAATTTTTGATAATAATGCACAAGATACTAGTCGAGAAATGGATTTTAAAACTAAGGCTAATCTGGTTCTAAGCTTTTTGCTTGCAACGTTTTCTGGAATAAAATGTTTTAAGTACTTTAAAATACATTTTAAATACTTTTCATCATTGTTTGCTGTTTTCGTGTCATTATAAAAAAAAAATAAAATACTTCTACAGCAGGAACAAATCGAAAAAATATTGTAAGTTAAACATGAATTATAACATATTTTTATTTTCTAATTTAGTGATAATATTTCAGTAACACAATATTATTTCTTTTTGACATACAAAACATTTTATTAGTTAAAAATATTTGTGGATTGAACGTTTCTCATTTATTTTCACTCAATCATGAAATCGAACCTCAGCTAGAAATAGGAAAAATAGTATATTGCTTTCAAATAATTCGCAATAGAGTTAGCACAAGTACGATAGTTGATATCAATATCCGATGGTTAAGTAAAGTTGCCAGGAACTTTCATTAGAGTTACGCGTAAACATAAACAGCAAACCAATGGTACACTTTACACGATCTTCATCGACGTTTAAAGATTGTGATTCTGTCTTGTTTTTTAAACATCCTTCGCAACGACTCCCGTTCCAAATCCTTACTTTGAAAAGAACGAGCAAGAAGTAGGAGAATTCTATGAAAGTCCGTGATGTTTCAATTTCCTTCGCTGCGCTTCTGCGTTTAATGCATTTCCTGTCCCTCTCTCCACCCTCTAGGAAGTGCATTGAGTCCTATTAGCTGTAACGTGCCTCTTTGTCTTTTCCTTTTACTCTCTAGAAACACGCATCTCTAACGACACGAGTTCAAGAAAAAAAATCTCATCATTGCAGTGTCGTTGATCCTGATGCTCACGAGACGAACGTAGTTGTGTCTGATCGGCATTTTCTCGCTTGACGAGATGCATCGCAATGTTTTGACATCCTTTTCATGTTTTCCCTTTTTTTTGTGTGTGTTTACAGTGCATTGAATAAGTTTATCTACAGACGGAATCTTAAATCTAGTTCATTATTCACTCTTATTATTTGTATGATTCACACATTCAATCGAATTTTGTTCATAGTGTGGATATTATAGCACATTCTCAATATCAAATGTATTAATTATGTTGGAGAATATAATGCCCTTCCAAACTTGTGCACCACTGTACCGTGATCGAGCCGTGGCAGTCGTGCGCACTGATGGAAAACCATGTGAAGAGCGTACGATCGGTGTCGTCAGCAACCCCCATGTGCACGATCCCGAACGCACTGCGCACAGCTTTTCACGAACGTTAGTTTCCATTTTCCCACCGCAGGCGTCGGACGGCTTTGCCGGGCGCGCTTTGCTTAGCGAGCCGGCGCGGAAACACCATTGTGTGAAGTAGTGTGGCTTCACTTCCATTCGCTATTCCGATACCAAAATTAAGATGTCCTAGACAAGTGTCTCCACCGCGTGTGTGACCAGCAGCGTGTACAGAATATCTATTTATTTATATATTTATTTATGTTATTTATAACGACCGAGAGTGCGCGTACCCTTATTTATTGAAACTGCCACTTCAACAGCGATAACGGAACGGAACGTGATCGATATTTATTTCGGGTGCAAATAAAATTAAAGTGTGCAATAAATTAAATTCATTTTGAATGAATCGAACCCGCCATTCTTCGTCGCGATTAATTGACGGTTGTGTGGATGCGTTCATGCCTCCGCGATTCATTCGTTTATCGGTTGTGCCTGCTTTGGTGATCGTTTTGTAAGTGACTTTCTCGAGCCCGTGCAAAAGTGCTTGTTCATTTTTCATCCCACTCATCGCCACGAGAACGTGTTGAAGTGAAAGCCATTAAAAGAGAAAGAGCGAGTAAACAAATGTTCTGATAACAAATTATCCATCAGTGGTGACGTATATGTGTATGTGTGAGTGTATGTGAGAGCATGACACGGTGTGTGTTAAGTGTGCGCTGATCGTGCGGAACCGGAGCTCGGAAGGATAAATCACTTCGGGGGTCAATTAATCGCTCCAAGGGGTCCCCTGGAACGGGGCTGACCGATGTTTTACCCCAGTGCTTTGCTAACTGCGTTAGTAAAGTTTGGCCGCGGCATCGGAGCAAGGCGTTAGTGTCGAACCTTTTAACTTCAACCCTACCGTGCCCGGGCGACGTAAGGTAAATGGTTTTAACGGTTGCCGAAAATTAATTTTAATTAATTTTACTACCTCCCAAAACTACGCTGCTGCCGTGCCGAGTCCGGCGCGCTTCAGTTTACTGCCTCTAGTCCATCAGCGAAGCCTGCGAGTGCAAATTGCCGGCAAGATCGAAACCGCGATCGGCAACTGAGGCGCAAAACTTTGGCAGTATGTTAAACACTGAAGGAAAAACAAAAACACAAATGTAAATGGGTGGTAAATATGTTTCTTTTTGTCTTAGCCTTTCTTACCTACGTATTGCGGGACGGGGCGCACCAGAGCTCAGTGCAGTGCAGGTAACGCAAAGGGGTTGAAAGGTTTCAAGGACACGAATATCGCGCAGCTTTTTATCATGGACCGGCGATCGAGGACGATCTTTTCCGCCGGCAATTATGCGTAGCACCTTGTAAATGAGCATCATGTTGGGGGGAGAGGGGGCAAGGAAATAGGTGATTTACTTGAGCACCGTCCGGCACCGTTCACCTTTTGCAAAACAGTTTTGTGTTTGCTTTGTGTTTTATTTTTTGTATGCCCTGGCGTGGTCTTATCTCATCGCCGGAGAAGCCGGAGAAGGATACGGGAATTGCTCTCGTATGGTGCTTTGCTTCGTTAACCCCCACCTTCAGGGGATTCCGCTCCATAGGAGCTGGTGCCCTTTTGATACTACACGATACCTTGGAGCATTTTTCACGACTGCATTGTAAATGGCTCAATTTATGTAGCGATCGTTGATAATTCATCCTCAATGGTGTCTACATGGGTGTGTATGTGTGTGTGTCTGAGTTGATTTGTAAACTAGTAAATTGCAAAATGCTAAATTGATTATGATTCACGTGTCATGAGTTTCTTTTTATATAGCAGCTCAAAATGATTGGAATAAGTTAGTTTAATATTTGCAATTAAAAGTGATCGTTTTCTCGTGTTTAAACAATGCGATCGCCGTATTTCAAGCGAATGTTTCTTCCTTTTCTCTCTGGGCGTGAAATGTGCATCCATCCCCTGCATCATGCTCTATTTAAAGACCTTTATATGTGCAGTTTCTGTGTCATCTCTTGATGGCATCGTAATGCAAACATGCCATGATGAATGACCGGTGTGACACTGTTTGTGAAAAAATGTACCACTTCCGGTACCGTTTCAGCAAAAAACACGTGCTACTACTACGAATCATGGCATACCGCGGGGCCCCAACTAAATGTAGCGAATTTGTCAATCTACCGTCAAACTCGGCCGCTTCGTGCATTGGAAAATGCTATTCCTGGTTGCTGCTCTCTCCGAGCCAACGTTTACCGTTTCCTGTTTCATGTCCGTAAACTCCGACCTTCGGCGTTTGCGTACCGGAACTGAACGGAAGAAAGTCAAATGAAAGGTGACGAAATGATGCGACTTTTTCCCCCTCCCTTACGGCTGCCGACGAACGCGAGCCAAGGGATTCCGTTCCGTCATTTTCCATCATCGATTGCTTTCCAGTTCAGTCGGTTTTAGGTAGGGGAGTACTACTAGCTCTACCGCTCGGAACGTTTTGTGTCATCCCCTCAATCTCCAGATGCGCACGGCAGCTCTCGAGACACCAGTATCTGTAAGCTGGGGGAAAAGCTGTGTTGAAGGTTGCATAAAGGCGCACCCATTTGTCTCACTTTTCCTTTTTGATCTTGCTGCGTTCTTATGGTTCCGGTATGGTTCCTGTTGCGTGTGGCTGCTCCGGGCGCTAGTAAAATGACTTCGAACCCCCTAGCACATCCTACCGATGGAATGAGAGCGGTGGATGGAAGGGCTGCGCCAGTGATGTTAATGATAATTTATAGGAAAATAATCATCTCCTCCCGTGTGCGAGTGGGGGTTCACATAGCGTTTGATAATCGTTTCAGTCAATCCCGACCATCAGGGGACGAAAGGGACAAGCACACCTCCCGGCTAGATTGTTGGGTCTCGCGTGGTCTCGCGATCGAACCTTCGGTACAAGCGTGACGACAAGCGTGAGGTTGGTGAGAAGGAGGAGTAGGCCACTTCGAAATGGGACACCAATGGGCTGGAAAATATTGATGCTTTTGTGCGATTTATTGTACCGCTTGGCATCGTTCTCCACTCACCATCCCCCATTGCATATTGGGATGTTCCTAGGAGATTGAATTGTTGTCAAATCAAAATCCAACAACCATGGGCATGTTGCGTTGGATCATCCAGCAACTCATTAGGGGTGAAATGTTACGTCAAACAGTAGCCGTTTATGGCACCATTATTCTGCCTTGTTTGAAGTGTTCCATCATGATGTGTTCAATAAATCGTATCAGTGTTTGCTATACCAATTTAACCGTACTTTAAACTCTGGTATAGAGTAAAGAGTAACGCACAATATTTGGAATTTTATAATCCTCACAATGGTAAATTTTATCTTGATAGATTATCTCTTGTTGGAGTTCAAAGGATCAAACGTTTAATTGTAATATAGCTAGAGCATATTATGTTACGGTACATTTGAATTGCATCGAAACACAGGCTTAATGGTAGTAGCGTCAACTGTTGCTCATTAGCCGGTAGTTCGTTAATTGTAAAACCGGTCCTTAGAACATCACCAATCTCAAGTGTACTGTACTCAGTTTACCCACCAAGGGTTGTGAATGGTACCGTTCGACGGTCGCAAACGATGATAAATGATGTGCAGCGTCGCTGACGGATGCAGTTGTCTAGCAACACTTATGAGCCGTTCGTTAATGCTGCTGCATCTTGAAACAATGCAACTGCTGCTGCTGCTACTGACTCTGCTGGCTCAAAAGCTTTTCCAACAAAAATAGTTCCATGCGGAAGTGCTAGGATTGGTTGGCTAGTTATAGCTGTCTCAAGTGGAGGATAGGGGGATACGTGCTGGTCGTACCCTTTCAGCCTGTTACGAAGGGCCGAAAAGACACGCACCGGTTCTGACCCACGCGGAGACTTGCAATATTTTGGAGAGTTTTATTGTCTTCCATTAAAAAGCATATAACGGCACGCGGGCGCGCGTTAACGACCTGCCAGATGATGCTGTACCGGCACGTGGTACGCCAGTTGGAAGGGAGATCCATTGGAACTATCGATTCATGACAAATTACACCGGGTAGCCGACGGACCGGGTCGTAAAATAACAGCAGCTCTCGTTCTTATCCTAAAAATCCCACCAATACTTCAAACATCACGCGTCGGAAGTGCAACGTGTGATAACCCGTTGGAAGAAGCCTTGCATGGCGAGCGTGCGTACATGCGATCGCGCAGGATCTTTACTCACAAGCGAGCGAGCGCGCGCGCGGTCATTGAACTGTCTTGAACTATGCCGCATTTTCCGGATGTTTCTCATGTTTTAGAAACGAATGGATGAAGTCACACGGAAAACTTGAGACGCTTAGTTCTGGGGAAAAAAGACAGTTTCACTATAGCTCCTTTTGCTTCCCGTGTCGTGCCAGCCACGACTATGTTGAGAGGGTGTAGTACAGGCTCGGGCTTATTTTTCTTCCTCGTGTTTATGTATAGACCCTTCCACGGGATCAACAAACGAAGGATCATCCCTCGGTGGGTAGGTACAGTACCCGACGTTTCCGATTCCCAGTTCAAAGTTCTCGCTTCGTGGCTGATCGTGCTGCAGATGTACCATGGGGATGTTTGTGTCAGGAACACGTGTTATCACACCTCATCTCGTTTTTCGGGCAGAACCTTCTTATCGCTTTCTCTTTCTCTCGACGCTTATCATGGTGCTGCATGTCTGGATCTTGCGTTGGGAATGGTTCTGCTTGCGAGAGAAGATTCATCCTCTCGATAAACAATGAGTTAGGTTCACTGTTTTCTCAACCAGCCTCGCAAACGTGAATGAGGAATGTAATGTCGAAGGTCTTTGGCCTGATAGACCGTGGTTCGCGTTAGGGTAGGTACTCACACGGCCAGAGTGATGTGTAACGCGTGTAGCGTGCGTCCATCACTGTACACGTGTGCTAAGACTCTTCCAGTTGCGTCGGTTGTCGGTTTCTTTCCCTCGCAGCAATCTCGAGTGCGTTGTGCGGGCGTGTGTTGAATGAAATGTTAAAACAACCTTGCGTTTGTTTTTACAACATGATACACAACGTTTTACGTACGTTTGCTTGCTCTAATCCATTTCCGACTCTTGATTGAAGCTTGCAGCAGTTTCTGTTTTTCTATCAGATTTTTTTCCATCCTTTATCAGCCACATTGCGACGATGCTTCATCTTCCCTTTATCTTCAATGTTGGGGGATTGCATGCTAAGGGATTTTGAGGTTAAAATGTTGTAGTTAGTTTTTTTGTTGAAAGAGGTTGCCCTTGTTCTATAAACCTTGGATTTGGGCTTATCTTGCCTCGATTTAGGGCGATAGTGGGAATGACCGAAAGTGCTTCGCCAGTAAAAGAACATCCAAGCTTGGGGGATTTGAGCTAAAATTTAATAAGAGAAGTGGCACCGTAATGAGACAGGGGAGAAAAAAAACGAGATGCGTCCCCTGTACAGGAACATAAAACATTAACAGCCACTGGAAATTTGTCACGCTCTTGACACCTTTGCCTGGGTAAAGGTGAAATGGGAAGGGAGTGGGATGAAGGAAAGATCATAAAAATCATACCGATCCTCCCGCTGCTGAATTTCCGGCCTGTTTTCCACAGTGTTATCTTACACCGAGTGCTGGCATTGCTGAGTTCTAGATGCTAGTTCGTGGTATTTTTTCTTCTAGCGTTGCATCTAAACAGAATCTGTTGGTAGGTAGCTACGCACAAGCCACAGACCCCCAGCAAACTCATAAAATGTAGTTTCAGGCGCTTCGAACAAATGAGGCCCAGTTTCTAGGAAGATTTTATTGTGCGAGAGTTGGAGTAGGTAATGTTTATTTAATTTTTTTTACAAGAACACAAACCTATCGATTCAGTAAAAATGAAATAATGAGTATGAACGAATGACGGTAGATTAACGAACATATGCTTCTAGCTGCATCGGATTTGTGTACAGCTATTTGTGGTCAGGATGAGATTGATGATTTAAACTTATTTAAACTTAAACTTAGAGTTGCTAGAAATTATTTGAAATTCATCAAATAAGATGCCATTAATTCAAGATAGTCAAATATTAATCATTGATACATACCAAAAAGGTTTAAAAAAGGGATATTAAGTCTCGAAAGACTGTATAGTCCGGCATGTCCGCATAGGACGTTACGTCAAATAGAAGAAGAAGACATACAAAAAGAACGGTTCTTTCTCGCCCAGATCGCAGCAATTTTCCTCATCTGCTATTCTAGTGCTTATAAATGAGTGCTTATAAAAGGAAAAACAGAAAAAGAGCAGGACTGGCTCGGATGATCTTCACCATCTTTTATTTCGCAATGCGTAACGCACGACGCACTAAGAAAAAGAAACGCACCAAACAAAACATTCCCCTAATCGCTGGCAACGCAATAGGATATGCATAACACGAGGGTCCTATTTTTAAGATCACACACATCTCACTAACTGCCACATCGTGGGCATCTCTTTTTACTAACTTTCTCCGCCGAGAAGCAAAGAGCAAGAACCGACAGTG
>KI921437.1:0-13301 GCA_000473525.2 Anopheles melas
CATTCCACCGCTGTCCTTTACGCGATTAGCGCCTTATCCACCGCATCGCGCTTCAACTGCAACGGCTGATCATCGTCCTCGTCAAACGCATGTTCAGCTAATACCTTAGTAGTCGCTTCTGCTTCCGCCGCTTTGGCCGCTGCCTCAGCCTTTCGTCGCTTTTGGCGATTGATGAGCGGCATAAAGCCCCACAGGGCCGATCCGCCGAGCAGCACGAACCCGAGCGCGGTGAACAGCGGCTGGTACCGACCCATATTCTCGAAGATGACACCACAGATCGGTGGTCCGACCAGCTGCAGAATGCCGTTTACGAACAAACTAATGCCGTAGGACGAGGTGAGCCGCTCCGTGCCGAGCATATCCGCCATGATGACTGCCGTGATGCCCACGTACGTGCCGGACGCGAGCCCGAACAAACCGCAAAACACGCTCACCATCGTGTAGTCACGGACGGTCGGTAGCAGCGCCAGGGCCAGGCCCGATATCGACAGCCCACCGACAAAGTACCACGTCTTTGGGATGAGATTCGTGTCGGACAGCGCCGATCCGCCGATGCGACCAACCAGATCGAGCGTCGAAACGATCGACAGCAGGTACGCGGCCAGGCTCTTGTCGAACCCGAGCGAAATCGCGTAAGCCGGCAGCAGAATGATAAAGTTGGTGTAGCCGATAGCGTTCGTCGAGTTCGAAATCAGGATCACGAGGTAGGAAGGATCGGACAGCAGCGATAGATCGAAAAACGTCTTGCCGTCCGTCTTGCTATCCGATTTGTTACGCTCCGCCGTTGCGTCCTCTGCCGGGGCGGACGATTTGCCTCGCGACACGCTGCCACCGAACGAACGCAGCGACAAATGGGAGGCGAACTCTTTCGGCTGGTGGGTGGAAAGTGTGCTTCCGTGGAACGGAGTGCTCATGTACTGGAAGCTGCTCGTCGAAGGCGATCGCTTCGGTGGTCGGTGGTGTAGCTGCTGCCCTGCACCGCTCTGCTGGCCCATTCCGCTGCGCGTCGAGTTCAGGCGGTTCAGGCGGAAGTACGAACCGAGCGTACCCTCGTTCCCGAGGAACGAGTTCGAACTCAGCTGGCTGGTGAAGGTCAGGTTGCGGTGTTCCTCCTTGATCGGGGTGCTTATCTTTCGTTGCCGCTGATTGGTGCCCCCAGCAGCACCGCCAAGCATATCGTCCCGATCGCGACCGTACGAGACCGGAACGGCGGCGGCCGATGCGCTCCGGGCAAAGCTATCGATCAGCCCGTTCTTTGGATTGAAGCGGAAAATATCCGGCGATTTGTGCTCGAGCGTTGGCGTCGAGATCGTAGGCGTGTCATCGCCGGTGATGGCAAACTTTGGCTTCACGCTTGCGGACTTCCCCTGCGGTAGCAGCGACTGGGAAGCGTTTGGGTTTGCGTTGGTTTGTCCGTTCGCCACGCTGCGATCTTCCGCCAGCGGATCAGTTTCGTTCGATTCGCACTCCTCGAGGATCACGTCCCGCTGCTGTACGACCACTGCCCTCTGCCCGTCGTCGTCCTCCTCCGGCTTTATCTTGCGCACGCGCTTCAGATGCTTTTCAACAGGCTCGTAGAAAATGGCCGCCACCCATACGTTCAGCGTGATACCGCCCATGATCAGGCAAGCTCCGCGATACCCATAGTTCTCGAGCAGGAAACGCAACACCGGAGGCAGGATGATCGATCCGAGCGCACTGCCCGAGATGCACAGTCCGTTCGCCAGCCCTCGAAGCTTGACGAAGTACGACGTGACGATGTACACGGTCGGGGGGAAGGACAAACCCGCCCCGGTGCCAACCAGCACGCCGTAGCTGATGTACAGATAGTTCACCGAGGTGGCCCAGAACGTGATGATCATACCGACGGCGGCAAACGTTCCGCCAACGATCGTAACCGTACGGTAGCTGTACTTCACCGACAGGATACTGGAGAGCGGCCCCAGCGAGCTGTACAGGAAATAGCAAAGAGCCGGAATCCAGGCCGCCGACGACGGCGATGCTTGGAATGCTTCGAGGAATTCGACGAACAGCACTCCAAAGCTCTTGATCGTGCCAGGGACGAGTATGTTCACCAGCATCGATCCGGCGAGCACCAACCATCCCCAGCCACCGTCTGGCGGCACAAGCTCGTAATCATCGTCGGTGGTGCCGTCCTCCGGATCGCCACCCTCGTCCGGCGCTCGGTATCGTTCCGTTTGGCCCGTTTTGGTGCTGATTGGTTGCATGGTGCTGTTGGAAATGCTGCGACAAATGGTGGCACTGCCATTGCGCGGAAGCAATGCCGCTCGGCCATTCGATTCCAGCTGATTCTGAGCATTATCTTCCGGTTCGTGGGTACGGATTGGTCCGTTCGGATCGTCGGTCTGCGGCACCAACGTCAATGCCGGTGGGAGCACCTTATTGAGCTTGATCGTGTCTATCGGTTGAACCGGCGAGGGATCTGTACGGAAATCGAAAGATGAAAAATAAAAAAAATTAACAAAATTGTGCTGCGCATTGTCCGCACATTTACCACTATCCCCGAGCAGAAGGGTTAACATTGCTTCGTTTTTAGCAAGTACACAAACCCAGCCACAACCACATTCTACGTACGCAGCCATTTTTAACCGCCGGCGGCTAAAGCAGCACACGCTGAGCACGATACGTTGGGTACACAAACGAGTGTAAATGATGTATTGCGCTGGTTCAATTCACTTTTTTGCATTAAAACCATTATTACATCCATATCGCATATATGTAGGTAGTTATTTTGTGCATTATTTTTATAGTATCTGAAACATATGACATAATGTGTAAAAATAATCACACTCAACATGCAATCGCGTCTCCCGTTTCTAGGAACTGTAACGGCTCTGTAAAGGAAAAATTCGCTTTTTTCCATAATACACAATTGGTTTCTTATCGCCTCCAGCAATCATAAACAAACGCAGTGCGCATGTACCAGCATACCTCTCCCACCCATTCCTTTATGGGGTGTAGAGCATATGAATGAAAACACACACCGGCTGTACCACCGTCATCTTGCAAATCTTGGCCAACTTCGTTAACAGCAAGTTGGCATCAAACGAATTTTAAGGACCTTGCCACTGCGCATTACAGTAATTCTAGCTGTATCGTTCAGAAGATCTCGAATTCATCTGTCACTTCATGGAAACCGTTTGTCCTGATTCCGGACAATTTTCATCTTACCCAAATCACATGTTCACTATTCAGGTCAAATCAAAATATATCTTTCCATGCATGTTAACACAAAGCTAAACGAATGTTTCTTTAATGCTCTGGGGAAGACGAAGCGTGCTGGGAAGGGCATACACCACTACGGATGAACCGTACGTGTGTTCTCTTCTGCCCACCTACCAACTCACCTTGTGTTGCTTTCCATCCTCCATGGCGACGGCCTTATTCTCTCTTGCTACTTCGATAACCTTAACCTTGCACCGCCGCCACCACCTGAGCGCTATATCACCGGCTAGCTAAATAAAAGCCAATCTTCCTTCTTGACTAGGGCAAATGGATGCGAGCACCTATCCCTCCCACTCGCTGCGAGATTGGCCACGGCTTTGTGCGAAAAGATGCTCAAAATAGAAGCCTCCTCTCTCGATCCCAAGCGTAAAATGACGAAACTGTGTTAAAGTGGAAAATGAATTTTCTTTGCGTAATTTTCCCTCTCGTCGTCGTCGTCGTTTCGCAGCAACCGAAATTCAACCAAATAATCGATAAAAGGTAATGCTTCTAACAGTATGTTATTTTTGTACAAAATGCGAATGAAGTAAGGAGCCATTTTCACTGTACACTTTCTTCTCCGAACAACACTGCATCATGGTCAATTTTGCGCAAAACTGTTGTTTCAATCGTTGCAAACCGTACCATACGCGTGTGTATTTGCCGGAACGAAATCAGAAAATTAACGCACGTGTCTTTTGGGTACCGGAACCGCATCAGAACCGCGCGTACCGCGCGTATCCACATGCGATTCAGTTAACCCTCTCATTCCTTTTTCCAACGGTCACCTGCAACCAGGGGTGCAAACGTGTGTTAGCAAACAAGCACTTAATAATGATGTTTTTGATGTGCCTCATTGCCTTGGTTGGCACTTACATCCTTTCCAGCAACACGTCAAATATCTTGCCGTTGTTGCCTTTGATTTAGCTTTTAATTGCAATAATGAGTTTTGACATTCTAAATAAACACTGGGAGGTAAAAACAATACTTATGTTTTTTGCATGATAAAAAAGAACAATTTTCCTGTACGACTAGCACTATTGGTTTTATTCATTACAATTTACTATACACAGTCCCTGACAATTAACTATATCCCTAACGAACAAGTAAAGTATTTCGGGTCCGTTAATGAGCCAAAAGATTTGTACTATTTCAATGCGACTCGGTGGTGTACCGGATAACCGTGGCGGTTGCTACATGACTTTAAAGGTTCAATTCCCACTACGACCGCCGCCCTCCCACTACCAAGGACTTTTGCATATTGCAATTGCGTAGTACAAATTAGTAAATAACGGCTTCATGCATCCCCAAACAGGGATCGATCATTTACAAAGTCGAATTATATG
Source organism: Anopheles melas (assembly GCA_000473525.2). Lineage (NCBI taxonomy): Eukaryota > Metazoa > Arthropoda > Insecta > Diptera > Culicidae > Anopheles > Anopheles melas. Next base: position 4,572 of record KI921437.1, read on the forward strand.
ACACATTAAACATCATATCGACCCATTTGTGTAGGAGCTATTTTAGCTAAGTAACTGCATGGATATAGTCCTATCAATTATTTGAACTGAATGCTGCTTCAAATCAGCTTCCGACAAAAACGGCCCTATCCCACATCTTGATCTGTCACTGATCGATCACAATAAAATATGCGTGGCGACTTTGGCTCAACTAAACAGCAGACTTACAACAATATTGTCTCCGACGGCCCGTGCGAAACTTCTCCACGGTGACCATTTCAAGGCCACCATCATCCATCGCGATAAACTTACCCCCATTGAATCAACGATAACTGATAACAATTACTACCAATTCCGTGACAAGTGAGCTGTGGAGCGCCATTATCTGTCTTTCTCGCAGGTTTAATTGTCAACGAGCGAATTGCACCAAACGCGCGCATATCGCCCAACCCCTTTGTCCATCCATCAGGGCAGGCAAACGCAAGCCATCATTTACGCCATACCATTGATGTATCAGGCCAAACCACGCGTGGACGGATTGTGTTCCATTTAAGGTCAGTTCTTACGCAGCCCAAGTACTGCGATAAAGAACACACATCACACTGGTTTCTTGGGCATTTTCCCACAGGACGGACGGACGCGGGCTATGTAACGGGTTTCAACGATCAATAGACAGCCAGTGTGGAAGAAGGGTGACGAAAACCGTACTGCCATTATTCGATCGATCTCTTTGTCACAAAAAGTGCAAAACCGAACCCTCTAGCGGAGGTTGGAAGGGATGCACGGGACAATTCTTTCTTGGCCATCGTTTCTTTTGCCTTCCCCTAAAATGTGGGTTACGACGGGCCTATAAATAGGGGCGCGAGCGATGGCGTTGAGTGGATGATTCGACTCATGCCACAACACACGTTTACCGCATGCCACAATGTCCCGTCAGTTGGTTCTACTTTCAAAACCAGATCCATCGCACAGAACAGTGGCACAGAGCAGCGTCTCAGCGTCTACATTTACTTCCATTTGGGATTGTCCTGGTGACCGCGAAACCTCGACCGAAAACTCGATCGCGCGCTACAATTATATCTTGCCCAACAACAATCGAAATTGTCCGCCCCTGGGGGGGGGGAGTGTGAGACTTTGCATGAGTAGGTCGAAAGGAACGTTTAAATCCATACAGCGTGACATAATGTGTTTCTTGCTTGTGTTTCTTGCTAGACATTAATTGCCCGCATCTGGAGCTTGGTCTGCAAATTAGTTCTTGCAAAACGCTGCATGCTTCATCGAGGGCGTTGTAGGTTACAGATTGTAATTAATGTATCAAGCGCAATCCATCGCAATCGATTACTGATAGAAACGGTTTGCTTCATGGCGTGAAATACTACTACCATTAGTAATCGAGTTCAATTTCCACAGCTTGAAGTTTCCACGTTCAAAATATCTAACTGCAGATCCAAGACTCACTAATATTTTCCTGGCCTGACACTACATTCAGATCTAATTCTCTACATTCAGATAGCAATTTTCGAAAGAATTCCTTCTCCAATAACAACGACGACGACGGCTGTTGGACGTCATAGTCGTTCACAACAACATACCAACTTCACAAACAGCCCACACACACAGTACACATTAAGCGGAACATCCCTAATAAACACATTGTTTTGGAGTAACGCTTTGTAGGCAAATAACGTGATGCACCGTTTGTGATTTGGAGGCTCAAAACACGTAAACATGTTCTTCATCTCAGCCAGCCAGCAAAAAAAACGAACTGAAACGAACACTGAAAAGACAGTGACGACGACGGGTGCTCGGCAATGGGGGCCAGCCGGACGGCAACGGTCGAAAGCGAAGCGTACGTTCTAGAACCAAGAAGCAGAGATCGTATCATTTCGTCTTATCAAGCGTCCATCAATTTCACCGCAATTCAATTGACCTTAATCATTCTGCTGGGACACTGGTCCGTCAACGCAAACAGGAAGACGCATTAAAGATCGCCCCACAAATCGTCTCGGTCAGATGGGATGGGGGCCATCTTGCTCGTGCGTATGCGCCATCAACCATCACACAATGTGCGTATATCTAAGTGCTCCAAATCAGTCTGCACCAGCGAACGATCATTCACTGTCGTGGCAAACATCCAAGGAAGCCATGGACAGAGTTCACGCAACACGCTGCGAATGTGCACGTGATTTGGAGCATTTTTCTTGAACAAGGTAGGAATGAAAAAGGCTACACTCACCGTTTGGTTTGGGACATTGGACGTTTCGCTGAGCGCTGGTGCTGTTGTTCTCGTCGTTGCCATTCTGCTCTTCCTCCTCCTGCGATGGGTCGTCCTGTGCAGCTGCCTGGGAAGAAGGATGCTGATGGTCTTGCCGAACTGGACTATAATCGGCCACGTGCGGCTGTAGCAGCTTTCCCTCGCTGTGCTCCAAACTCTCCTCACCCATCGTCTCGTCGCCTTGTCACGTGTGCAGGGAGATTTGTGAAGGGGGTAGATGGCGGGGGCGGGGAAGGATGTGGATTGTGGAGTTGGTTTTAAGGCGTCCAACGAGAGGGCGGCGACATGGAGGCACCAGCTACGGTTGTCTGACAGCTGTTGTTACCGGATACGGTTCGAAACCAATTGCACACCACCGCCACCGACGTTGCTTCCATTCGGTGCCTGGCTCCGTCCAAAGCTGTTGAGCTGGGTTTAATGCGCTGTGCTCCTACGCCACGTTCCTGCCAAGCAAACCGTCCGCCGTATCACCTGCAGAGGAAATCAGCAAAGGAATCGAATTAATAACAAGCTCTCTCACGTGCTGGAAAGAGAGTAATCGCCCACAAGCTTTAAAATTCCGAATAAACAGCAAGCTGTTCAGGTCGTGCCTAACCTAAAGCTTGCTTCCTTTCTTGACAAACCAAACCAAGGAAAGCAATTTTCTCACGACTGTGCAAGGCTAACAAAAAGATACGATGCTGGTGGGGCCCCTAGTCTAATGGCGCAATAGCAAGAGCAGCAGGCTGATTGCATACTAAGCACTGATAACCCCCGCAGTAATGCAAAACAGCACCACAGCAACAGGGTCGTCCCCAAACCGGTTCAAAGAAATGGTGAACCTACTACCACTTCCGCCCAACAAGTGACTCACGAGCCAGTAACAGCTGACGAGCGACCGAACGAACGAACGAACGAGTATGGGTGTTGGGATCATCACACAAATACACACATTTTTTTTGCTTACTTGGCATTCGACCAAAACATTCCACCAACCATCTCCCAATCAAACACGGACTGGTGTAGAGTGGCATATAATCATCCGCAAATCCCATTCCATACCCCGCCGCTTCGAACCGCCTTGATTCGTTTTTGGACAACGTGAAAACGTGAAAACGTGATCCAACACGGTGGCAATGTCACCCACGTTCAAGGATAAGCATTACATTGACCCAAAGAGGAACATCGAACCGAACGGGAAGGAAAAACCGGAATTACTATTAGCAGCACGATTGAAGGCTGTACACACATAACACACCCAACCACATCCACAGCCGTGCGCATCCACTGACTATGAATGGAATAGATTGTGTAGATTTGTTAAATAACACATCGAGCAGGAGGTTTTGTTTTTTACGTGCGTTTTCATCACTATTTATTTATTTATGTATTACAAAGGTATCGGTATCGAACCTCCATGGCCTACATACACAATTACAACTAATGTCTTATAAGCTATGGGTTCCTAAAATTAGACGTAATGCAGTCTCGTATGACGCTGTATTCAATTAAAATTGAATATAAATTAAAATTCCTAGACATAAATAATAACGGATCTCTAGCACAGAAAAGACGATAACGAAAATCAGTAATTAAAAATTGTCGAGTTCTGAAAGGCCTACATTCATTAGCAATAGAGGTGCATCGATTCTTCCAGTTAACAGTTTGAACATAAACATTCCTTGGGCAACCATTCTCCTTTTTTCAAGAGTTTCAAGCCCTAACAACTGACACCTCGTAAGATGGTAGCACGTCGTTATGTCTCCACGGAAGCCGCTTAATAGCTACACGGGTAAATTTTCGCTGAATCCGCTCAAGCCTCTCAATTCGAGCAACTTGCTTCGGAAACCAAGCAACTGAAGCGTACTCAATCAAAGGACGAACAAGGCAACGAAAGTAAAGTGATTTTAAGCAGAGAGGATCATGAAACATTTTGCTACTTCTAATTATGTGTCCGAGGGTCCTGTTAGCCCTAGCAATAACGTCGTCAAATTGTTTGTCTAAATAAAGTTTCGTGTGTAATATAATGCCTAAGCCCCTAACAGTTTCAGATCGAGGCAATGAAGTGTCAGAAAGAACATAATAAATGTTATGTTCATTTAAATGATGCATAATATTTTTACGAATAAATATAATAGCATAAATATAATATAAGACAACACATTTACATTTAAATGCAAACAAGTTAAAAAAACAGTTTCGATTGCACTATTATTTAAATATATACAGTGGAATTGAGTTTAAAAAACGAGTTTTCCTCATAACGTGTAAAAGTAAATGTTTAGTACCACTCTTAACGAGTAAAATTTGTGTTCTTGATACGTTTTTTGATGCCAACAATAAGCATTTCTTAAATTTTGATTATCGCTCAGGCAAATAAGAGCTTCGAAACTACGCATCGTTTAATGCAAAACTATTGGAGGAAAAGTTTCGTCCAATTGTGTGAGGCACAAGTATGCGGTAATATGTTGTAGAGTGTTTCTAGCACGTTTTTCTGGATCTATATGCTCATGAAGGTGAGAGTTTGACCTGCCAATTGCTACCACTGGCCGAAATTGGAGTGACATATGTAGGTGTGTTGTACATTTGAAGCCAATAAAATTATGGTAACATTTTACTGATAATTCAATCAGCGGAATTCTTCAGCAAAATATTACATCAAAACATTTAAATTGTGATGAAACTGGTTTATTTAAAAATTAAAAAGTCTAGTTAGAAATGTCTAATAGCGGAACACAGCGACACAAAATAAAAGACTATACCAATCGACCATTTTTTCAACAACATGGCACAATAGTAATGACCGAATAAATATTGAACTACAAATATCTTCTCAAATATTAGTATCATACAAACATTATTCATCATTCAAATGCGTTTATTCCCTGTTTATCAGCACATGTGTGGTCGTGGAACAAATTATTTCACTTTTCACATACATATTTTCATCAAATCATACAAATAAAACTAGGCATAAGGGGTTGATATACAAATACTTTCAAATACGCATAGCAGTTTTACTGCGAATATAAACTGTTTTTGTTTTGTTTACGTTTTGATATTCATATGAAACTACAAAAAAAATCCAAAATTCCACAACATTGTCGCATACCTTAAGATCGCTACATTCTTAAGCCCATGTTGCTCCAACGATATTGACTGAACGCGCCTCGCACACGGATGTAGAATAACAACAGCAAATGTGGACAGATAATTACCGCGAATAGTGCGATATTGGTGGATTTACACAGCATTCCCACCGGTACCCTTACTTACTTACTTTCCTTATCGTAAGTCTCCCCTGAAACGCTTAGACACCGCGCACACGCCAATTGCTCTATCCACGTTTATTGCAGTCCAGTTTCTATCAGTACGGAGTTGCGCGGTGCGAAAAACAACGACAAAAAAAACATTCACACTCCAGCAACGGCCAATCCCATTCAGTAACCTTGTAAGCTACAGTTCGTCACGGTAAATAGCGGGAATAAAAAAAAAGATCACCCCGTCAGCGGATCATTGAACATCACGCATAAGACCGCAAAACCTCGACAAAAGAATGAATTTACCCCCGCGAAGCAACGATCGTACGCAAATGTCGAGCAGTATGTAGTAGAGGAATGATAACACACTTACGACGCTCACTCAACAACGTAGTAAAAAGGTGATAAGGATTCATGATGGTTACATAAACGGTTTCGTATCATCACTTTCTTATGTTCATACCGGATGAAGATTGTGGCGTCCTTATACAAGTGTAGAGATTCAGATGGGATCGGAATCAAGTTAATCGAAATCGATCTAAATTTCAGCTTATCTAGAGCTAAACTTATCTAGAGCGAAGATAGATGTAATTAGAGTTAAGTTAGGAAGTAAGGAAGAATAAATTGTCTCTTTGATCGACAAACCACCGAGTAGTACGGTTGACTGTGTGAAGCTCCCATAGAAGCAAAGGTAACATTTATGTGTTTTGTGTGTTTTTTTCCTTCAATTACAGGTAAAGGTCACTAAAAAATATCCTTTCGTTGTAAACACATTGCATCGCTACTTGCATACGACGAATTATTTACACCTAAATCAACCTAATTGAAGCTTTCATTCGAAATGTAGGTCAAACAATGTTCCAGATTCGCCAGCTAATTGACAGCTTAAGCTCTTTTAACATGGTGCCGTGCGAAAACTGCGTATGCTCGCTAAATTGATTGTTTTCATGCGTACAAAATATCAGTTCAATGACTATCAATCATCTATGACATCGTGGGTTTTGGAGCGAGATGTTGTGCACACCATTCTGGCAATTACGGAGAGTACATTTTTGATATTTCCCGTAGCCCGTAGCCATGACACGGGGAAACTCGAATTATATAGACTATAAAAGGAGCTCAAATGATAAACGATAAGCTACATGTGTTTATAAAACGCATTGGCAACACTAATACACTACAATATGATTTCACTGAAGGTTCACTGAACGATACGCAAGAACGTATGATAACATTACAAAGTTTTTCCAGGGATTCTCATAATTGTGGGACACTTCCTTGACTCTTTCCTGTGGGAAGTGAACTTCATATGATGGAAATTGAACTATATGGCACTCTTTTTGGACAGGCTCCTTGAAAATTCCTATTGGATTTGTCCAACAAGGGTGCTATAGAGTCCAATTTTCATTACATTAATTTCATTTCAAATAAGAAGGATTCAACAAAGTGTCCCACAGCTATGAGAACCCCTGAAAAACCCTGTATAGATAAAAGTATTTAAAAAATAAATGAAGGTTAGTGTCAAAAGCAAAACAATTATTTAATTTATTTATCTCCCATTTCTAAAATTCACTAGCATGTTTCCATCTTGCATTTTCAGCATGCAACTGTATAATAAAAGTACATCACTAAGTAAAATGTTAAGACCACTTGTATTCCCCTTTATCCATGTTTCACAATAAAGATTTTGCAACGTGTAAATAAAGCAGTAGCATAACTTAAAATTTCGTTTCGCTACATTCACACTTCCTTAATTAACCATTCAAGAGTTATTATTTGCATTGGCAGTTCCTACCAAACAAAAAAAAAATGGGTCAGGGGCAGTTTACTAAATACCACACCACACCGCCCTTCTCTGTTCCCCATGAAGATCTCTTCAAATCTACCCTAGGTGATAGAACAATGCAAACACGAACGAACAACAGTACGCACTGAAATGACGTCACCCAGTTTGGGGGCAAAACAAAAATGCGCCTCAAATTTCATTCACCAAAATGCCTGTCGCTTTACGAACTAGTCTGTCCTTTACCTTCATCTTCATAACGCGAAGAGGGTAGCAGCAGCACAGCCGATGCGGTTGTTTATTTCGCTACACGGGGTGGTAACGCTTCGCTTAGCGACATTGTACTAAAGCTGAGTTTTAAAACGTACTCACCACGCCGGCCCATCGATACTCCATAGAGGAGCACCACCACCACCGGTTGGCTGATCTATGTATTAGGTCGGGGTGTGGTACAAGTCATTGAACTTCGTGAAAATAATGATGGCACAACAACATGCATACCACGCCGCACGCCGCTTGCAATACAATTTGGATGACGTTTTCAGTTCGTTTCAAGCGTTGAGCACTGATGAACGGCCTCGTTTAATTTTTCGTTTCTGTTTCAACGTAAATATAGCTTGTTCACTAAAGAAATTATCTATCATTCGATATTTTTTCCCTTCAAACAAAGTTATGTAAAATAACCCACAAACGACTTTCCTGTTCATAGGCCGTTACACGTTACTTTTCAGGAATTGTGGAAAACAATTGGGGAAAATTTTTTGAACATATTTTTTTTCCAAAAATACCTGTTTTATTCTACAAAACACTACAATTTTCTCAAACAAAATATTTAAAAATCAATTCATATAATATGTAATATAATTCATCCTTACTACTTTTCTTCTGCAACCTTGAACGACGTTGATCCAAAACCCAACCCCGTTTGCATCAATCATCATCATCATGCGATTGATTCATCAAACCACACCAATCTCAACGATCGAACAAAAATGTTGGCACGCTTCCTAAAACCCCTTCCTTTCCTGGACGGAAAAGTTGCGTTATTTTGAGAAAGAGAGAGAGAGAGAGAGAGAGAGAGAGAGAGAGAGAGAGAGAGAGAAAACATCTAAAAAACCCTAACAAATTTCAAACCTATACCTCCAAAACCGAACGCGGCCGCTTCATTCCACTCTAATTGCAATTAGTCGTCGCTGCTCACGCGCTGTCAGCTGACCAAAATGACGCCAAACGTCAGCACTTTTCATGGTCACTGAATTGAGTGCAAACAAAAACAACAGATTGATACAGACACAAAAAAGAGCAAAAATCAAGCTTCAAAATTATCCAATTAATCAATGGAGAAACGCTAACGCAGAACGCAGAAAGAATGGAGTTGAAAAATAACGCTATTTTTAATACTTGTTTTCATCTGCGCTGATGATGCCAATTGTTGTGATTAATCGGACATCGGA
>AXCO02008401.1:0-13399 GCA_000473525.2 Anopheles melas
AAGGGCACACACACACATACCCATGCGTGGGGAAAAGTTTCCCCAGGCCGGGTGTCGAAATATTGATTGCATTTGCTAGAGGAAGGCAGAGAGACAGAGAGAGAGAGAGAGTTGGGTGTCAAACTTTCTCCAAACACGGGCGTCGCGTGCATGGGGCACTGATCATTTTCATAATTGCGAACCGAAACACCGGGGTTTGCGCAAGTTTTAATGATTTCATAACAATTGTTCCAGCGTCTTGGCCTGGGAAGGCATGAGGCATCCTTTCCAGTATGGGGGTTTTGTCGTCGCCGCTATTACTGCGCTCAGAGGCAGAGCAAAACTTTCATCTTCTCTTAAACTGGCACCGTTTAACGGCATCGAAACTGTACCAACTGTCGTTAGGGTAGGTTTGGCCCAAGCTGTTTGGTGGGCTTAAGAAGCTTGGCTATTAATTAACCAGAACACGTGGCAATTATTTTATGTTTTTGCTTTGTATTTCTTTGCTTGCTTTTCCTAGTGGTGGCGAATGTTGTGGCACAAAAAAATACTTTAAATTACTCCCTCAAACTTTACTCAATCGATGCTTGATGTTTTAAAATTTGCCTATAAAAGCTACATGGTATTTAAACGGCAAGCAACGCTTCTCGGTAGCTATTAATTTTGCTTCCAAAGTAAATACTTTAAGTCGCCAGAACTCCCCTTTTAAACTTCAACAAAACGATGTGTTTGTTTCCGTTGCCTACAATCGAAATCATCATCATCATGCGTATGATTTAATGACCTTTTATCGCACGAAACCTTGTGCAGCCAATTTTCATTCCTATTAAAATCTTTTTTTTTGAATTTGTTTCATTTTCTGCCATAATAACGTACGGGTTTTTTTTAGCGCCAAGAAAACCTCCCGTTGAAAGGTTCGTACTGTCTCGTACCCGTTGGTTCGTAAAAGCCATTGCCATTGTAATAGGATACGCGACCCGGAAATCGTGGGAGCCATTTTCCTTAAATTATGTATGCCATTTGATGAAAGTCACTTCGCGCGACAGCCCTTTTAACTTTGCCGGTGGCTATGCACGGGCCAAATGCGGATGCTGGCGCACAAATAAGGCGGATAAAAAAAGAAAGAAGAAGCCCGGCCCATAAGTCCTTGCCGTCGTTGAATCTGATCCCTTTCCGATGTGAGGCACAAATGTGCTTTCCCTTTCCGCCCCTACCCCGCATGCCCCACTGCTCCTTAATCTCTTTATTTCGCGTGTCCTGTTCGAGGCATGCGACAAATGGTGGCCCCACAAACCGCAATCAGCCGACGGTACCACCACGGAGCGTGGCGTAAGATGGCACCGCCACGGTGACGCGTTACATTGAAAGGTCCCCTGGGAGGGGAAGGGGGGGATGAGTGGCAAGCCGATCTCTGGTGGAGTTTTATTTCACTCGTAAAACGCGTGACACGACGCCAATCGCCATCATGCTGCTGCCGGCGTGAGGTTTCGTTCGGTGGGATTCTTCCGGTTGGAATTAACTTCTCTCTGTCTGTCTGTGGAAAGGGAGAGCGGGTTGGAGAGGTGGGGCTGGGTTTTTTCCACGCATCGCTGCTTTTCGCACTACTAATGTGCTGAGCGGCGATTTATTCCGTATCGATTGCTTCCCCGGAAGCACTAAGTCCCTGGAGGACCCGGGTGGGAGTATTTCGGGTCAGTTGATAAGGCCTCCGCAATGGAAATCTGTAAGGCCTGGAGAGGAAGTTTATGAATGTTATCACGCAGTAACAAAGATATGTTTATTCAAGAGCTTGTCCGGCTGTGATGGCTTTCTCGTAAAGAAAGAAGATCAATGAAGTGAGCATGAGTGTGGATTAGCGTAAAGGGGTTTGTTATTAATTGGTTTTGTGCATTCATGTTAAGAAAATAGCGCAGAGTGTTCAAAGACACGATTTGTTATTGTGTGTCATTGTGATTGCATATTAGATCTTCTGTAAACATTGAACAATAGATTTAACATGGATTTTTACCTGGTAACTGGTTTATAAGCGGCTCCTGTTACAAAAAAGAATATTTTACAAAAACATTCGAATAAATTCACAATTTAAAGTTATCATTAGTTTATATACTTGACTACAAATCCATCATTCTTTCGACTTATCAGTTGCTTTTAATCCAAGTAAAATATTCAATTTGTCACTATATCCTCTTCAACTCAAAAGCACTCCACTTCACAATATTGTTATGCTCAAGTGTTCGTAATATGTTTGACCTAATTTTCCCCCCATTCTTCCACTCGTATTATATGCCGAGCAGATTATCCTAATGAATGCTTTGGTAGCAGTTTACTAACATACGCTCCAATTCGTTTCATTCAATTGAGATTATCCAAGATTAACGCAGCGAAGCACCGAACAATAACGCTGCCATCTTTAAACTTTGTTCTACCTTGAGAGGTATTTTTTTTTCCTTGATGATGCTTCTGTCTGCTACTTCCCACACTGCCACTGCACAGTGCCCCGAACACACACACACACACGAATCCAACCCATCACGGTAACGGTGGCCTTCTCGTTAGGTTTAGCGCTTCATCAGCAGCGGATTAGTAATTATGTTCTCGTTTTGTCAGATTTTTCTACAATCATCCTGCCGACGGTAATTTTTGCACATTTTTCTCCGCTACCGATCGCAGAAGGTGGAAGCAGCTGATTTTGAAGTTTTTTTTTTGTTGTTGCAGTATTCCTCGCCTAGACTGCTTTTTTTATTTTTTTTACTCTTTTTAATGCACCAACATACGACGATGTGTTGCAGTGGGTCACTTGGAAAAGCTATAATATTATCATCCATCTTTAATCCCATTCCCAGGTTCCTGGGAGGTTGACAGCTGGAGAGGCGACCTAGCTATACTGTCCAAGCTGTAGGTCCAATTTTCCTTCCATTTCCCATTTTCATCCGCTCAGCCGAGAACCAGCCTCAACAGGCAATCGAATAACGCTTTCTGCGGCGCTTCTCCGAAACCGGGCGTGGGAAAAGCTATACAGTAATTACCTTTAACGAGTACGGAACTTCAACAAAACGGGAGAAAGTGCGTACGTGTGATGATGGGTTTTCGATAGATTGAGGCTTTCGGCGTCAGCTGTGTACTGTTTTCATGCGTTTCTGCTACGAATTATCTTGTTCTCTCATCACAAAACAGAAATGTTAGCTTTGTGTGGGGAAAACATAGCACTACCTTGTTAATACCGAAAATAAATCATCATCCCAAAGCCAGGTGTCAGTTCTGATGAATCGAGAACCTGCGCTTACGCAAACATTTCCCCGAAAAACGGTGTAGCACCGATTTCCGACCCTTGCTGCAATGTCAAGCATTTGCATTCAGCCTGCACGAAGCATATGAACGGTTACATTTGCTCTGCTCCGAAGCGTACGAGTTCGTCGGAACTGAATTAATGCTTTGCTACATTCTGACTTCGATAAGCATTTCCCTGGTATAATGGCTTGCTGTGGAGATGTGACCTTTTGTTCCGTCTTCAGTGACTTCTGCTTCTGATTAAATTGTTTCATTCTACTGTAACCACATAAAGCTGAAGAATAAAGTTTACCACAAATCTTCATTAAAATTGACTGTCTGTGAGGGATACTGAGGAAATGTTGAAATCATTACTAGAAGCGTCTGTGCGTATGTTGGTTTAACGAGAAATTAGAAGCTTGAGGCTTAACAGGATGTATGTTTTTGTAGCTCACTTTGTTAGAATTATTTCTGATGATGTCATGGGGTTTTCCATGTGACTTGTTCAACCTGATTAGGGCAAAGTATTACTTTGCATAGCTGCGAAAGAAGCGGTCCCATGGTACAGTCGTTAACACGAATGACTCAATAACATGCCTGTCATGGGTTCAAGCCTAGAATGGACCATGCCCCCGTAGCAAGGATTAACTATCCGATTATGTGGTAATATGAATTAAGTCTCGAATGCCTATATAGGCCGGCATGTCCGCGTAGTTACGCCAAATAGAAGAAGAAGAAGCTGCGAAAATCATCTACACACACATGCCGAAAATCCTCATTTTTTTCAATTCAGGAGGGACGGCTTTGCCGTATTGCTTAGCCGAAAATACACATAGTACCTCACAAAACCAATAAAATATTAAAAAGTGTTTGAAAAATGCCTCGATAAACGTATAAGAATATTATATCTACATACACTCAAACCGAACTTCCTTTGTATCCTGGAAATGTGTCACTCACCATTTAAACAACCTCCAATGAGATACTGTAACCACCGTCGCCAGGAGACACAAAAACACTGCCCAAAACGCATTAATCACATAAACAGAGAGCAAAGCCCAGTCCATCGCCAAAAAACCAGTCCATTCAAAACCGCGTAGCGCTGCGACGTGCCAACTGCACGCGTAGGCCTAATTATGCTATCAAAATCAATCTTCGTTCCGGTTCCGGTGGGTGGGCGAGAAACGACCCCCTGCCCTGGACATAAGCGTGTGCGCGCGCGGACGGGCTTGTCTCGGTGAAAGAGTTATTTAAAATAATGATAAATGATTAGGCGGAGAAAATGTGTCTGTCACGAGCGCGAATGGCACGCTGTAATGATAAACCGGTGCCCGGGGGTTTTGTCCCTGTGGCAAGATTGTGGTCCACCGGCAAGATCCACCGCGGCCTCCGAGAGAACCATCCATTTGAGCAAAGGTTTGAAAAATTGTATCACCATTACCTGGCAGAGCGTACCTGTGGCACTGCGAGACGGTTGTTGGTCGCTTCAATATGATGAAGTGCCTACCGCAACCACCCTTCCCCCCCCCCCCAGCCTGCTCTGTCGGTTCAGGTTGGATATAATTAGAAAAGTTTACTGCTTTCCTGTTTAAACTTCAACAGCGAGTTGAAATTTATGAGCTTTCTATCTATTTTTTTGTTTTTGAATGAGTCTCGAGAATTATGCCACTTGCTCGATTTTAATGAACTTTTAATTATGTTGTTACCGATCTAATATCCTACATTGAATAGCTTTTAATCCTATCAAGATACTTCAATTTAACGTAACGCATAAAGAAACACGATAGAAAGAGTTAAGGCTTTCATCGCATTCTTTGAACCCTCGTCATGTTTTTTTACATCGCCGCGTCAGTTGACTAGTACCAAACTCTCATCATTCGCCCGTGGTCAGTATTGCCAAGTCAATTCCTAGAAGGCCAAGAACAAACACTCTTCAGACGTTCAACGGGAAAACTAATTACTGGACGCTTTTTTCTTTGCTTCCTTCCCCGACACCACAAACCGGGAACAGAATCACTTGCACCAAAATCCTGGATCTAAAAAATTCGCGCCATTTTTCTCTTTGGCCTTCCAAAACCGAAGCCAAAGACATCAAGCTCAGCACAAATATTTGCCCGTGTGCCTTGCCCGCTCATATTAAAAGGGAAGGCCGACTTGCTCCGGTTGCTCTCCTTTCATCACCAACAGTATCCATCCAGGGCTATGATGGCTTGCCATGTTTCAAAGGACCTGCATGTGAAACGCAATGGCCGGGCAGAGAGAGAGAGAGAGAGAGAGAGAGAGAGAGAGAAAGAGTTTGCCCAGAAGGCAATATACCAAAAACAATACCGGGACTCTGTCCCAACACGCCACCACCCACCATCGCCTGAATGAGTTTCATTAATTTCACAAAAACCCTCCAAATAGGTGGCGCTTCCTACAGCCACTGGAAGAGTACCTACTTGGACGGAAACGGAACTATTCGGAATTGTTACGTCCAAATACAGCGGAGAGCAAATGAAATGAAAAAAATGACCACTTTCTCCCATCCTGCCTTGTGATAATCGTAATAGGAGGTGGTGGTAACGAAAAAAAGAATCATCAAATTGCTTTCCTGCGCCAGCATTGTTCGTGTCGTTTTACTAAATGAAACTCATTTTTACGCCAGATTACAACCCGGAACGGGCTTCAATTTATGTTCATTTGCACAACACTGCAAATAAAACACTTGGCAACAAATGCTGCCAGTGTGTGTTTCATCGCAGGGGAAATTTAATGTACTTGAAAGATGTAATTTCTGAACTTTAAGTTGTTTCCCTTGGTGTCTAATACAAGCGTTCCTTTCTATTTGAAGTATGCTGTCAAAACTCGAGCACAACCATTCGGTTTAGAAAATCCCCACTCTCATTTTTGTTTGGAATAGAACTCTCAGATCTCTAATTAAATGAATGCCAGGCCGTTTTGTTTCCACGTCCCTGTATGACACACGATCGCCTACAATCCATTGTAATCCGCTTCTCGCTTTCATTACTTTGCAGATCAAAGGACCACTCACCGTCGGCAGCGGACCGGGAAGTGCTACCGAGCGAACCTGAACAGTCTCCCAACCAAGGGCCCATCGACGCCCCAACCGAGCAACTACACCCCGACAACGATGACGACGAGCCCAATGCCGGTGATGCTGATGAACTGACGAAATTAATTGGCAACGATGAATGTGACATCAGTGACTTCCCGCTGCCCGAGCTCCCGGTGAGCAGCAGCAGACAGGATCCGACCTCCTCGGACAGCTTCCTCACGGCGACGGACGCCGAGGATGGTGGCATCGGTCCGGCAGACGAGTCCGCACTAGCAGCCGAGCAACGAACACGCACCGAGCGAACGGAGGATAGTAGCGAGCGGGCACAGCAGGAAGGCGACGACGACAACGACGACGACAGTATGCACTACCGGACGGCAGCAAACGGCGGCAAGCCGACCTATCTGTTCGGGGAAAACGTTAAAAAGAATGGAATATTTCTCAACAAATCGGGCTGGGTACAGGTAACCGGTGGACAGCAATCCATCCCCGGGAGTCGGGGAACACCAACCGGGTCGTCCTATCAGGCGCTTGGGTCGGGTGGTTCGGGCCTAGCAACGGGCTCGACGGTAGGACAAAAGGTAACACGCAAATACATCGAGTACGATGAAAACCGGTACACGGGACGGCCGGGAACCGGTGCGAGCAAGCTGGAAGATCTGATTAACCGCAACGAATCCCGCGGTAAACCAGCCGGCCGTCCATCCAGTCAGCAGTCGCAACAGCGGCAGGATAATGTAACGATTCTAAAAATAGATCCTGGGTCGGGTACGACCTCTTCTCTTAATGCTGCCTCGCTGTCTGGTAGCCGACCGGCTTGCCTTTCAATTAAACGCAACCTAGCGGATGGGAGTCCGCCACCGGTGACGCCAATTCTGTCGCCACCTCCCGCATTTCAAGACACCCAGCAACAGCAGCAACAGCAGCAGCAGCAGCAGCACCAGCAATCGAACAAAACCCGACTCGGGGACATTAAACCCGGCACGAGAATATTTCTCTCCGTCGTGGATAATGAAAACCACAACCCGAAGGGGATGGTGTTTTCGAGAAGTTTCGAGTACGACCGGCGCAATCGACGCCCACCGGACGAAGATCTGGACCAACGGGGCGGATACGGTGGCGGATCGGGTGGAGCTGGGGGTGGCAGCAGCAGCAGTACGGATGCCTTTTCGAAAAGCTTCGAGTACGAGTTTAATCCATCCGGCTCGATGGGAAGTTTGCAGCCACAGCAGCAACCACTGAAAAGCTCGCTAATAAGACACAATCGTTCGCCTACGTTTGCCACACTGACCGGGAACTCGCCCAACTATCTCACCAAAAAGGAAAAGCCAGCCAAGCTGAGCTCACCGATCTTCCCGAAAGCGATACCGGGCAATAGTCTTACGGTGAACCGGGCCACCCTTGGGTACGCGTCCAGCGAGTCTTTGCGAAAGTTCGACAAGAACAAATCGTTGGATGCGGGCGTTTCGATGGGGGCCGGTGCTGCCAGCGCAGGCCATCGTTCAAGGCGATCGCAGTTCTCGACGAAGGCGAACTCTGCGCCTGGGCTACCGTACGGGTTTCGATCGGATTCGGTCGGCAATCAGCGGCTCAATTCCTGTGATAGTGGTGCCCGATCAGGTGAGTTGGGTAGAGGTCAGTAGATGGGTTAGTGCTGTTACATTAACGTGTATTCTTTCCTTCCAATGGTTTTCAGACTACTCCAACGACGACGTGGATGACGACGATGACATCAGCGAAGATCAGTCCTCTTCACTTGCGCTAAGCTACAAATCATCCACCTCGTACATCAACCAGATGAAGGGACGAGCGTTTGCTGGTGGTAGTCCCAGCCAGAGCCAAACGGCACTCCTATCCGCCGGCACACCGCACGGTCTGCTCAAATCCCAGCGCTCGCTAACGCCCGAACGGCTGTACGACCACAACGACGAGTACGGCAGCGCGCGGAACCTCAAGAAGCAACGGTCTCTGACTCCGGAGAAACGCTCCCGGACACCGGACGATCGCACCAAGCGCAAGGGTGGTAGCGGCGATCAGGCTACCAACAGCTCGCAGTCATCGCTCGTGTCGCGCCTAAGCTCGGGCTCGCGCAGCAGCACACTCGAACGGCAGCAGCTGCGCTACGACGAAAGCTACATGCG
The DNA here is from genome assembly GCA_000473525.2 of Anopheles melas. Taxonomy (NCBI): domain Eukaryota; kingdom Metazoa; phylum Arthropoda; class Insecta; order Diptera; family Culicidae; genus Anopheles; species Anopheles melas. Next base: position 8,446 of record AXCO02008401.1, read on the forward strand.
CACGAGCAGCCGCAGCTCGTCCAGCTCGAGCTACAGCCGGGACGAGAACGTACCGACGACCAGCCCGAGCGCCACCTACCGGCGCAATCAGCTGCGAGGGAACGTGCGGCTGCAGCCGGGACCGACCCCGCTCGGCAGCGGTGACTACAAGATACGCCGATCGAGGTAGGTGACGGGCGTAAGCAGGCATACTGCATCCCTGCCATTTTGTACTCGATTTAGTATCTTTCGTTGCCGCTCGAGTAGTAGTATCGTCTTAGTGTGCTTGCAAATCATCACCGCAAACCATTAACAACACACTCACGCTTTCACTCACGTTTTTTTTCGGTTTTGTACGTTCACCTTCTTCTTTCCACGTTACTCACGGTTCGTAAAAGTGTTCATTTCGGAAACTGTACTGCACAATCCTCAAGCACCAGCCAATGTAAAGACAGCCTGCTCAAACAACTAGTACACTAAGGCTGTAACTGTTATACGATCTTTTCTCTTTGCGAGTATGGCACTAGTATACAATTTCTGTAACTGTTATACAATCTTGCTTCTTTGATGCGCATTTGCTACCAATTATCATCCGGATTATCAAAGAATTCTTCCAATACTGATCCACCAAGATGTGTGTCGACACCTTCGATCGCTGTGCTGTACTTTCGCGAAATAAACATGCCACATCTTACATCTGCTCGTCATCCATCCCCATCTTCTTCGTTTTTTATTCGTGATGCAGTTGATCCTTCATATTGCTCCTCATCTTCTTCGCTCTTCATCTCATATACCATACGCTAACGGATTTATCTTCTATTTCCTCGCCACCAAGAATCTGAGCAACTCTTGCTTCAATAATTCCAAACGATGGTGGTACCCCAAACTAGCTTCAAACTGGTCACCAACGACGGTACGATTGCTGCAGAAAAATCGTGTTTGTGTTCTGTAATGGATCAAAGTCTCTTCAAAACCTTGAAGATGTCCCAGCACTCCTTGGAAATATAGCAAATGAACCTTAATCCACCGTCTATATGACGGACACGTAGTGTGGTATAACTAAAACACGGAACGCACCGACAAAAAACACATCCTCACACTCAACACCATGCTTTTTGCTTCCTTCCTTTCTGCTGCAAACTCCAGCGGAATTCCATGAGCGTAGATGCGAAAACGGGAACTAAAACCTGATGGCATGATAATCGGCATTAGTGATAACTACCTTCTAACACACCCTCCTCTTCCACATCCGCACATCCGCCGCTTGGCTCGTGACTCTTTCGTTTCTTCCTTCTTAGTACACAACTCTACCGCAACTCTGCGCGTTAGCCTGTGTTCTTTTAGATCTGTTTTTGAGAATGTACTGTAGAGCAAGTTGGGCCCGATTGCGCGGCCAATGCGTTTACGTGCGCTAGTTCTCGACCCTTAGGTTACTGCCTCCATCCATCAAACGACACTAATTATTGTTCTTTCTATTTGTTTAATTTTCTGACATCCTCCTCTCCATCTGGATTGTGGAATTCATCCCCGACAATGCTCCTCTACCTGCAATCTTCAGGTCGCTCCAACTGTCGGAAAGATCGCCCAGTCGCCAGCAAATGCCAGTGCAGCAAATGCCCCACAAGGTGGTGGTACGGCTGGGAACGGTACCACCGAAGGAGCGTCCCACCTACGCCACGCCAAACGTGCTGGGCGGTGGCCGAAAGCCAGGGCCACCGTCCCAACTTCTCAGCCAGGACAGTCTCGCCCTGACCGGGTCACATCTGTACAGCCGCATCTCGCCGAACAGTACGCTCGACCGGTTGCGGCGCGAGACCGCCTCGCACACGCTGGACGTGGTCGACAAGAGCAAATCCTTTGACAACAACAACTACGGGCTCGGCCTCGGTGGTGGCACGGGCATCAGCGCCAGCGCCGCCACCGGCCACCCGTACGAGTACGAGTTTGACAAGAGCAAATCGTTCGACGACAATCTCGGCATGCCGCTGGCCGACCGGATGGCGGACAAGCGCACGTACGTGACGACCGAGAAGCGCTCCTACTCGCACGATCGCGTGTTTGGCTCCAACTCTTCCAGCAACGAGTACGCAACGAGCCAGTCGTCTACTTCCCGCAACCGCTCACCCCAAACGTCACTGTTTGGCGGACTGAACCGTCTGTACGAACCGGAGCTACCGTACGAACTGAATCGCGTTACGAGTGCCCGCTCACCGATCATGATGGGATCGGCCTACCGGCAGGCACGTGCAGCCGGCGTGTCGAGGGAACGTTCGCCCGTCCCGGGCTACCAGAAACCGACCGACCTGTATCTGATGCGCCAGCAAACCCCCGACTCCGAGTACGACGAGCGGCTGATGACGCCGGAGTACGGTGGGGCGGAGCCGGCCCAACCGATAGCCACCTTCAAGGAGGCCGAGCTGGTGAAGAAGTTCCTGTACGCCACCAAGAACAAGGTGCAGATGCACCGGGAATCGGCCGCCCGGAACGCGATGCCACCGCCCACCATCGCCGGGACGCCATCGTCTGGAAGGTACTAAAAGCTAAAAGCGACAAACTTACTAAGCGAAGCACCCCGCGCGGCACACTGAGGCACTAATGGCGCGCCGTAGACAAAAACACAGTAGTACACACGTACACGTACAGGCACACCCGCCCTTATAACACAAAACTAACCTACGTAGCGTGCTACCGGCATTCTTCCAGAAGACCTGCATCACTCTTACTAAAACGGGTACACACTATACTACACACGCACTACACTAAGGGTGAGGGCTAGGTGGTGCTGGTGTCGCAATAACAAAATGGTGCTGGCTTGTAATTAGCAAGACCTTTACGGCGCAAGAAATCAAAAACGCATTTTAATGTTGTAACCCATTTTTAATATCAAACATATGCGGCCATACATCGGAGCAAAACATGCAAAAGAGTATGATAGCGCAAAGACTACGAGCTACTACTACAACTACTGCTACTAAACAATAATCAAAACCTTGCGGATGCGAGTAGATAACGAATCTTTAGTCAACTTTTTCTACAAAAACCCAAAAAACCCTAACCTAAAAATTCTGTAAAAAAAACTAACGAACGATGCTTAAACATTTTAAAATCAAAACTCACCGTACCGTGTGGTGTGTAAAGTAATGAACTCGCGATCTTAAACTAGCGTTTAAAATTGCCGCCGTCAGCGCGGCTACTCAGCTTCAGTCCGAGCGGTTATAAACGTATATACTAAAACGACTACTTAAACAAAAAAAAACGGAATCATACATTTTAACAACAACACCGATCGTTACATGTTTAACCGAAACGCGTTAATGCATTTGAGTTTTTTAGCACTACTGTTCGATGTATTGGTAGTTGGACATTTGCAGGAAAAGAAAGAAAAAGTCTGAATGTGATGCAAGTTTTCCTTCCCGTGTGTGTTCTGTTTTGTGCGCGGGATATCGAGTGAGGTGAAAATACCAGGTGCTGAACGAACCGAACGTCGTTCCGTATGTTGTTAGAGTAAGCAACGCAAACAAAACTAAAGGTTTAATTCGCAAACTAATGGTGCAGGTCCACTAAAAGCAACTAAACCCTCAATCTGCTCAAACTTGTTTAGCCACGGCTAAGCTTAAAACTAAACCCCGCTAAAAAAAACTAAACCATCTTTTCCGCGTGCTCGGCAGCTGCGCCACTACTCAAAAGCCCACCTCCACCTGTACCATGACGCTTGTTTTCTTCTATACTTTCAGTTGTACCGCTATCTCCTGTGACTTTTGGCCACACTGTGGCGTGTCGTCCGCGGGTGCAACTGCAAGTGCGCGCCAGTCGGTCGACGAACAGTCGAAGGAACAGTTGGCCACTAGCCACCTGCCCAAATCGGGCAGTGATAATTGTTTGAGCCGCAGGGGAAAGCGTGTGGTGGTAGCACCGCCCGAGGTGATATACATCGGCGACAGTGTGGGTGGACCGCGGGCGGACAGTGGTGGTAGCAACAGTAGTAGCGTTAGTAGTCACAATCAAGGTAGTCACAGCGGCGGTTCGGCCATCGGCTGGCCACACACGGCATCGCCGAAAGCGCCGACCGGTTCGAACGGACCGTCGGCCCCGGAGTCGGCCGGGATTGGTCGTGCATCCGGGCGGGCCCTACCGGTTCCGGTCAAGGCGAACAGCTACGGGGGAGTAAGTAGCTTCGGTCAGCAGCATCACTACTATCAGCAGCAGAAGCAGCAGCAACCACACCACCAGCAGGACCTGCAGCATCCGCAACGTATTCTACGCAAGCAGCAAAACTTTGAGTTCTACGATGACGATGGTGCTGGCCCAATGTCCTACCGGATGTCATCCGGGCCGGCAGCAAAGTCGACCGTACACGGGCCGGCTGCTGGAGGCCTATCGGTCGAACAGTACGGCCAGCCGACCGGTGCCGGCAGCAACAGCAACATCATCAGCACGATCATAAAGGCAAACTCGATAACGTTTCTCGGCGAGCACGAGATGCCAATTACGCGTGACCGTGCTTCCACGCCCAAGGGAAAGGTAGCGGTGGCCGGGCAGTCCATGCCGGGGAGCACTGCTTCCGGTGGTGGTGCGTTCTCGACACCCAAAAGTAATGGTAGCACATCAATGACAGTCGTGCCGGTGGCGATGGCACCAGCGATGGTGGCGAACGGGAAAGCCAACCGTACCGGGGGCAGTAACAAACAGCGACACCATCAACAATCGTCGATTGTTGGCAGCAATCAGCAGCAGCAGCAACATGGTGGCACAGCTTGCACTGGCACTGGCACCGATGTGCGGGACGATAGAGCAAGGTAAGCAATCAGAGCATCGACATCGTGTAATTTCAATTATGCCGTTTGATAATTCATCAATGCCGAATCAGATACTCACAAAAGCAGCATCGAGATATTGGAAAAACGGTCATGTTCGGGGCTGGTTTGTCATTTGGAAGGTGGAGCACATGTTTTTTTTGTATTATTTTACAATGTTG
>KI921439.1:4839-17073 GCA_000473525.2 Anopheles melas
AGTGCGCTCCAGGAAAGGAACATTGCTCTGAGGGATGCCGTCGGTGCGTCTGAGGACTGTTGTTTTAAGTTGCGGTTGTGTACTTTGGTCTCTTCCAAAGTTGTGCTGCCATATCTATAAAGAAGAATACACACACACACACACACTGAGAGCCATCCCCAGATGCAGCAGTGTCTTGTAGGTGACATTAAGTGAATGCAGGTAAATAAAACTACCCCCTTGGAACCTTCTCCCTGCGTGGCCCGTGAGTGTCCCTTTGCAAGAAGCGAAACAATCTGACGAGTTGACAATGCACCAGACACCTCGATTAACAGCCTATTATAGGTGCATGAGCTTTAGCTTCTCCCTTATCGGCCGCCCAGATGGCGTGATGATGCGCACAATCGCTGACGTGTGCTGCTGCTGGTTGTCGGTTGTCAACCACGACCACGTGCGTGGATTGAAAGCCGGTGTCCACATCATCCGACGAACATATCCGGGTCGGAAGTCACACCTACACCCGGACCCACCCCCACTGCCCACAGTGACACAAGAGGGGACAGCACTTCTGCACCACTTCTGTTTTGTGTTATTGTAATTGCATGTCCTTGCAAAGGAAGGCAACTCCTTCACTGTCCGCTCTGGCAAGAGTACACTGACAGGGATAGGGAAGAGGGCCTTCTATCGGTGTACTGTCTTGTCCGCTGACTTGCTGACCACTCGTTGTACTTTGTGCGGCCCGTAATTGCACTAACCATCTTTGCTCAACGTTATCGAATGTAGCGATACACTACAATTTGCACTGCAAATGCAACCATTGTTACAGCCATGCTGGCAGCAAACGGGTACGGGATGGGTTTGCCGTGCCCATTCTATTGGGCCTGCTACCACCTCTTCTGCCTTCAACGGTAAGATTGTTTGAGGGTGGCCAAGCCAGCCATTCCCGGACATTGTTGGCGTTGGCTGCGTCGTTATCTCGTTACCTTACGCACTTCTCGGTTTGATGGGAATTATGACAAATTTCCTGTCCCGCGTCGAAAACCGTCGCAGGGCACACGGTGATACTGCACCATCCAGCATCTATTGACATTTGTCGCATGTCCTCAAGTGTCAGCAAAATGTGTACCCAAGCGCTGGGGCGAAAGGAGGAGCTTGGTAAATGGTCAGCAAGCAACTATTTCCTGTGCTGTGCAAACCAGCCCTTGACAGAGGCGAACGCAGCAGAACGCAACGAGTGTGTGTATATTTGTACTAACAAAGGTAATTTAAGTTCTGTTTCCACAACGGTCCCATTCCTTGACCTGCTCGATGGCTGTCGTAGCTGTTGTGCTGTCCATTTGTCTGTCCATCCTGTACCGGGAGCTGAGACGTTTACACAAATGCTTACGCGAGCAATGATAAGACTCCTAACAGGGCGCGGTGCTGACAATTTGTGTGACTTTGCTTTTGCGCTTCTTGGTTGAATGAAAGTTTATTTATTGATTGTTATATTGAAGTATTTTTATCAAGCAAAATACAAAGGCAATAAAACAAATGATAGGGTTTTCTAAACGATTGCTTCATTGAGTGAGCTTTTCCAATAGATCACAGCATGTCCAAACACCCATCATCGGGCACAACGCAACCATCAATCCACTGTACACATTATTTTACACGCCATTTAACAGAGCACAGCGAACGACCAACGACCACCAGCGCTCATCCCTTTTCCCCCATACCTTAACAACACTATTCAACGAAAGTCAATGTCGCGTCAATGGTAAATGATTGTTCAGGCGTGCCCCGGGGCTTTCAAAATGGTGTCGCTTCGCGCAACGCTTCACGCCCGAGTCCGATGGCTCACCGAATGATCGCATCGGAACGGTTGAGGATCACCAGTCCAGTCCATCCAGTGCACTCGTCCGTCCAATGCATTAAAACGGTGAAACCTCCCAGTTACGTACCATTGAAATTCATAATCGTCAATATTAGCACACACGGTGCACGGCACTAGGGCGCATGGAGGGAAAACTGGTCGCCGCTGGTGCTCTTCCCAGGTTCGTTCGCTTGTTCGTGCGCAGCGCTATTCACGTTGCTTTTGGTCCGTTACACACAAGCTGAACCTGGTTTTTGCTGTACTGTATGATTTACACAACCACAGCGGCGAACGAAAACTCGGCGGGATGCATCCTGCAAACGTGCCCGTCCCAAGCCCAAGCGCCTAGTGGCCACACGATGAATGGAAATTTATTCAACGTAAAGTGAATTATTTGCGACATTTAATGAAATCAATTGAGTGAAATGTAATTCGTGTGCTGGAGTGATATGCAAAATTGGCCTCGACACACACACACACACACACAAACAGTCGCTCCAGAACCAGTTAGGTTAGCGGAAGAATATGTACGGCATGTGTGAAAGTGTCTGGAGCATTTGTGCATTGCGCTGTTACAGATGGGCAATAAAATTGGCTCCAAGAGTGAGCTCAAAGCATCGTGCATATTTTAAATTGAATGGTAAGGTTATGATTTTGCTCTGTGAGTTTCACTATGCTTCAGTGGTATATTCTATACTTATTTGCTTACTCTATATGTTCAACAATTACTAATATGATCAGCACCTTTGTTCGTACGTTGATTCAAAGTTTGTTTATGAATAAATATCAGTTTTTAGTCATCTATAGTTGATTGATTATTATAGACAATAATAGTTTTCAGTACAACTTTATAGCGTAATTCGACCCTTTATCTAAAACTAAGACCACATACTATTTACTTTGGACTAAGTACAAGTCGGGGAATACTTAAAATTAGATAAAAAAATTGAAAAGCTTTTCTGACATTTTGTCTAAGCTTAAAACAAATCCCAAAATATTAATAAAACAAGAGTTCCGCTGATAAAACTATAACAAAAAGTCCTTACAAAAAGAGGAAAAGAGGCAACTGCAAATCATCCTTCATTACGCATGGAAGTTTCTAAGATGATTAAGGCAGCTATCGAACCAGACTCAATAAAAGTAAAGCATTTTACAGTTTTTTAGACGATCTAATGCCTTCTGTGCAATTCTTTTCTCATCCAATCAATGTATCCTCGTCAGGATAAGTTTCATAACATGATGAACTATTAATCTCTACCATAACAAGTCGTTGTATCATTTTTATCGAAACTAAAGCTGAAAGCTGAAAGCCGCTATTCATTTCTTGTCGTTTTCTGAATTCAATTGCATCGCAAATAGCAGCCCACTGCAACAGCGAAGGCAAATTGGTGTGAACAGTTTCTCATTGAACCAGGCAAAAAGTAGCCAATTCACAAAGCAATTCACTTATCACGCTTTACTGATCGTAGTTTAAGAATAATTTTATTTCCTGTTTCTTTTTTGTGTGTCCATTTCCCCTGCTATTTCTCTCCTGCTATCCAAGCGAGCAAATGAAAGCTTAAAAAATGCTCAACTGCACGGACGGATATTCTTTTCCAACCATCGTTCTGCCACCTTATCGCGGCACGGGAATCGCGTACTCGGCTCGCCACGAGTATCAGGAAGAGATAGTTTATTTGCATGTTATCTGCCTTAACCTGCAGCTGCCTGGTTTTGCTTTCCTCCATTCCGCACGAGTACTGTTGCTGAGATGCTGTACGGTACGGGATTCGCGCATCGAAAACTACCTACCATGGGCTGGGAGGTCCGCAGCGCGGATTATGGTTCCCAGCGGTAAAATATTCGCCGGGAGTAGAACCATGCATCGCGTACACCGGCACCGGCGGGAATAAACGACTAAAGAGAAGGTTTTTTTTTCTTCTCTTATTGTATACACCCCATCACGGCTGTAAAGCAGCGGAAACAGCAGCGGCAGCAGCAGCAACAAACCCGGTCCCGGGCATGTAGCGTGGAAGATGGACGGTGGGTGGCGGTGGAAAAGAAATAAAACAAAACCCCCTGGCAGCATTATGTTGTGCGATGTATAGCCACTACTTACCACAATCTCATCACCTCATCATTACGCGCTGTGGATGCGCTCTTCATCAGCTAGGGCGGGTGCTAGTGTGGCCCCTTTCGGAATGGCTTACGGTGGATGATGATGGGTTTTGCTCCCTCCCATCCCGTCATAATCATCGTCATCAGCAGCATTTTCATATCCGTTTGCTGTTGCCTGTCGGCGGTGGAAAGACGCGGCACCGGATGTGCATCTTGCAAAACCGTGCGGTTTGGTATGGTGTCGAGGAGATTCTGAGCGGTTCGTATTTCGTCCCAGAAGCGAACAGTGGGGAATAAAGAAGCTTGCTCCCATTTCAATTGGCCAAAGTGAGTTTACACACGTAAATATGCTGTTTGGAGCTGGAAGGATGAATTTCATTACGTTGTGGAACAGATTTTTGAGGAATTCTTTATATTTAATGAATTAGTTGTTTCGGTTGGCGTCGTTGAGGCATTGTGCCTGACATGGGGAAATCTACTTCACAGGTTAAGTGTGTGTTTTGAGTTGGTAAAACGAACTTCAAAATAGGGAGTGAGTATAAGCAACAATTTTCCAACGTTCTTCACTGTCAGAATGAAACCACACGCTTGCGACTGTATCAACAACTTTAACGTTGTCTCTTAACAAACCTGTGGCCAGTCTCCGAGTGTAAGCTTAAGCTTAACCGTAACAAAGCGAGGAAATCGTCATGCATAATCGTGTGTGGAACGCTTACAGAAACTCGCGTGTATTCTTGAGCACACGAGTGAATCCGGATCCAGGAGATAACAAGAGGACGAACCAGCCTCTCCCACACGGTTACGAAACGAAGCCCGGATGCGGAAGGATCTTGGTGAAAGTTTGCTGAAAGTATTATTTATGTATCCCATAGGTAACCTAAAACTGTTAACGCTCCCTAACCGGCTTCTTCACACGGCTCTAGTTCTCTCTCCTTCTGACACACACATACACTCATGCTTTTTTTTCTATTTAGTTCTCTTGCCTCTATTTATCACATCGCTCGCGTGTGTTGTTGTATTCCGGTGGACAGGAATGAACCCCTGAGTCCATCCCACTAGATACAGTGCAGTCCCAACCGTGAGCTGCAGTCTCTTACTCAGTCTTACTCTGTCTCTCACTCAGTCTCTGAGTGCAGTTCACACAAAAAGCTGCTGCAACTTTTTACTACTACAGACACACACACACACACACCTTTCACCACACAACCAACAAGCTGCACTCAATCGTGCAGCTATGTGTTGTGGGCGCGCAGATTTAGCTGGTTTGTTGTAAGAGTGCAACAAAGCTCCGCCAACGCACACACTGAAATAACACGGTGAAACAAGGGGAAAGACGACGACGGAAAGCACTTTCCTGTAAAACCGAAACCAGCGGCGGTGGCGGCAGAATGAGGAAGGAAGAGTACATAATTCTCGATTTGCCCCGGGCCCGGGAAGGACTGTCCTGGAATGATGAGCGGTGCGAACTGGGGTAGGAGAAGGAACTAGACGGCCAGGCTAAAACCGCAATAAATCCGAACCGGGGGGATCCCTAGGATCCTTTTGTTCTGTTGCACGATTGTTTATAGTTTACAGTGCTCTCTATCAAAATGATAAGTTATGCTCTTTGGTAGTTTGGTTGTTTATAGAAAGTGTTGCCCTTTTGGAGCGGGTTCTTCATAATAGGGGGGAAAAGGGAAGAAAAAGAATGCTTTCGGGAGTAGTGTAAGACAATCTCATACCTTTTTGCTTAACACAGAGCAGTTTTATTCATAAAATTGTTAAGGTTTAAAGGTTGAAATATCAAACTGATTCGAATGCAGTGTTTTTCTACTCGTTTTTATGATTGTTTTTTAATTATCTTTGTCAAAATATTCTACGTTTTTATGTATTTCATGTCTATCTTTTTAAAACAATTTTGATTATATTTACCAACTTACTTTATTACACTCTTTTATTACGATGTTTAAGTAGCAAATAAATTATGTTGTACAAATGTAAAATAACACCATCTTAGATTGGATCTCTTTAATATCCTTTGCCGTTTAAAACCAACAACAAAGCACAATATTTCACCGTTAATATGCTAGGCTTTCACTTAAGCAGCCCTCCCCAAACGTACATCCTAAGTTCTCGACTCGTCTTTTCGCGCTTAATTTAAAACGTTAGCCACCCTCCCGCAGAAGCTGCAGCTTACACACTGATTACTGGCATAGCTTCTTTCCCGTTCACCGCCTCAATAGCTTTTCCGCGGAGAAGAAATTGTTCAAAGGTGCTTCGACCCTGTTTCTAGCCGTGAAGAAGGAAGAAAAACAATCGACAGGAAAAGCATAAAATTCTTCGAACGCACTCAGAGGAAAGAGGGAGAGATTGGAATAAATTTTTATTATCATTGTAAATGGATTTAATCCTCATCCGTTTCGGGAAGGGTAGGAAGGGGCAAGAGGCCGAGAGCGAGCATTCCTTCCAATAACCGTCCGGTGTTCGGTGGTCTTGGGGCAATTGCACCCAGCCAGACGGGAAGTAATATTCGTCCGAAAGTCCGTAGAATGCGCCAACTTTCCCGAACGGAACGGAACCGACCGGGACTGTATTTTCCGCAGGGAGGATTTTCTTTCTTTTTTCTTAAAGTTTTGTGCGCCACCTCTCTCTCTCTCTCTCTCTCTTCCACCACCATTGCAGGCTATTTTCAAAAGGAAAATTGAAAACAGACAAATTTTTACGCTTCCTTTGTGTGCGTTCCCCCTTTTCTCGCTTCCTTGTGTTCGCTGCGTGTAGGGTAAACCGGGGGCTTTACAGATTTTCGAGGCCACTTTCAATGCTCTCGCCCTTTGATGCAAAACCTCCCCCCAGTGCACAAGCTTTACGGTGTGATTTTCCCACGGGGCAGCTTGTCGTCAACATTCAATTTTCCCGACCAAGTCTGTGCTCCCGGGAGCATTCACGTCTCTCCCTCTCTATCTCTCTCTCTCTCTGTTGTTTTGGAGCGTTTCCCTCCTGTTCAGGCCGAAAAGCAAGCGGCGTGGAAAGAATGGATGGGTTTGCTTCACTCGGGCAGCGCACAGAGACTCGGCCCAGCTTGGGGAATTATCCGGAGAGCTGTTAAAGTTTATTTTTACGAGCCCAAACCAATACCGGCGCAGTAACAAAAAAAACAGGAAGGGATACTTTCTAAAGCCGCCTGCAAACATTAAAAACGTGTGCCGACATTCTCGCGCTCGGGGAGAGCTCGAGACGGAGTAGAAGAGTTCGCGATGATTAAATACGAGCACGAAAATCGGGGAATAACTTCTAATGCAGCGACAACAGAAACGCTCGTCTCGGCAGTTTTTTTGTTTTAGTAGGGTTAAATGTGGGAAATCATACTCCTTTTCTCGCCAGTTTTTAAAGACACTCATTGGGTCCGGCGGCAGCGAAAGCCAAAATAATAAACCGTGATCAAAGTTTAAGCGAACGGGAGCAACAGCACAGGAATGATGACGCGCACGAAGCGCACCATAGGCCAATAATTTAATTTAGTCCTTCCCATTAACGGTTTATCCTTTCAGCCAGTGGTTCGTTTCGAAGTTTTTTTTTGGCTTGTGTGTATATTCCTGCACTCGTGCCTTTGAAGCGTCGCGGAAGCACAAACTTTACTGCGGTCGCGGTTGTCAATGGCTGCCGGGGCCGAATGTTGAACGAATTATCTTTCGCTTAATTCCCGGTCCTCGGCCTGGGGTTGGCATCCGGGAAGGATAACGAGTGTAATTTGATTGGAAATTATCTGCAGCGAGGGATCAAATGGGCCGTGCAATAATTTTATTAAGCTGTTTATGAAAATAGCCGCGACAGTGTAAGCTTTCAGGGAGCATCAACGTTCCTGAGTGTGTTTGATTTGATAGGAGGGTGTGGGTGAGCTAATGCAACATGTTAAAGAGTATGAAACAAAATCCCCAAAAAAAAACAATATTTTATTAAAACCTTTTTCACAACAATGATTTGAATATTTCAAATTACTAAGCAAAAGATTGTCTTGTCGAGTTGACGACTAATTGAACTGAATAAAACTAGTGAAGATTATCATTTTGCCAAGCATTTCTTCGCCCAATATGTCTTGGCTCAATTGCGGCGAAAGTAGTTTGTCGAACCAACCTGTCCCAAAACGCAGAATCAGCATGTTTTGATCGTTTCAATCCAATCACCAAAGCTCCTTTGCAGAAAGCATAAATTGTCCCCCTTTCTTATTCATCGCACTCAACAGAAAACCATCTGCTGGCCAAGTCGCTTGTCAGCTCGCGCAAGATAACTGCTGGAGACACAGTTGTCCAATTTTCCACCGGCATCGGTACCCTTACAACACCATTACCGTATTCGTAATGCTAAGAAGCACTCGAAATGAGCCATCGTTTTGTGCATTTTTACGCTCTGTTTACTGCTCCTTTGCAGGTACACGCCACTCGGCACTGACCGGCATTTGGCCACCCAAACCGGGAGCACGAGTTATCTGCAGTAATCAAACGTGAAAGTATTCGTCTTCTTGTGCAAGTGAGGGAGCCTTTGGAGAGTTTATTCGCTTTCCATTTGCACACACACACACACAAAAAACAACTGCAAAGAAGACGCTTTCACTTGACATTCAGCTGACGATGGAAAAGCTCCCGTCGTGCGGTAAGGACGAGCGAGTGGCAGCGCTTTATCAATCCTTCTGTTCAGGGTGAACGAGGAATGTCTTTTCTTCCACCGCACAAATACATACCTTTTCGAAATGGTAAACGACATCCACTGCATCCTCCAAACGCGTAATGTGCAAGGTGAAATCTTAAAGTAATATGCTTACGATCATGTTCCTATTTCTGCCCTCCCAAAGCAGAAGTGTAAAAATGAATGGTATTTGGTTACGTACACGGAGCGCTTTAAAGCAAACCGCACTAGCGAAAAATGCTGCAAACAGAAAAGAAAGAGCACTTCCATCGTACCATCGTCTTCGTTATGCTCGTTATGAGTTGACCCACGTCACGCTGAGGAATGATACCGGTCGGGGCGAAACGAACGGCGGGAACCGTGCGCCCGTTGTTTGAACACTTTTTGATGACTCAATTTCGACATTGTAAAATTCTACGATAATGAGTGCTGTTTTCCAGCGGGCGAAGAGGCCCTCCTGTCTGAATGACTATCGCGTGAAGCGGTGGCGGAGAGCGAACAGAAGGAAAAGGAAGCTATTTTTAAAGAGCACCAAAACTTACTTCTCGCCCGAAATGGTGTATGCTGGTGCTGGGAGACTTGACGCCGGAATCGCCGGAGTGCTGGAATGATTTTTAATTCAAGATCCGCTTTATTGTTACTTATTGTTTGTGTGTGGCGGTAGTGGCGGTGTGTTCTATCGAAGAAAGAGACCCCTCCGGTCGTTGAGTTGATCGAAAATGAGTGTTCCTTTAATTGAAGGAGATCCTGTGTTGCAGATTTTAAGGTGGATGGAGTGGACCTACCATGAAAATTCGTGCAAAAGCTTATGTTTTGGGTGAAATCTGTTTGTTCTGATATGAAGTTCACCTCTGAGGGGGTTTACATTAGACTCATCACTCGAATACATTTTTGAAGAATGTATTTTAAAGTACTACTTTATTAAACTCAACAAAATTTCGAATGATTTCTGTATTTCTGAGGAACGCAATCTTTAAAGTTTTTCGGCTTTTGAACGTAAATGGAAGAATTTTAAGAATTAATATTCCACTCCGATCTCATCCATAATCATTCTCTTTCCATTCGCAGCCCACGTGCCTTCGTGTTTGAGTTTATCGGGCAAACTTTTGCAAACACTCAATAACTAATAATCTGCTCATATCCACTCGTAGCGGACGTTAGCGGATGGTGCTAACGGGAAAGTTTATGGTAACGACACGACGCAACCGAACCGACGCTTCAGCAAATTGCACCAGAATACCGTGCAATTCGCTCTAAACGAGTGGCAAAATTTAGCAAACTTTTCACCACCACCACCATTGCCATCCATACACATTCTTGTGCTGACTTCCTGAGAATCGTCTAATTTTCCGCCCGCTCACAGCTCGCATATGCGCAACGGTACGCCAAGCATGAGCGGATGTATGCGATGAATAAAAACCCGTTCAGCCACATTATCTACCACCGTTCGGCTCAAAATGGCGACAGTGCAGTGGGTTAGCGGGAGCAAAAATTTAAATGAGCTTCTGCACGCGCCTTCCCGCCGCACCATTTCTTCGATGTCACTTTAAATTTCGACAATTATTATTAACTGCAACCGTTATAACCGGGGCGCGAATGCTAAAGCGAACTAGTGCGTGTGCATGACCCGCTTTGCCGGCAAGGTATGCTACTCCACTCGACAATTTTCGGAATTCTCGGTATTACCGGATATAACCGAGCCGTGCCAATCCGTTACGCAGGGGAGCATCGGTGTGCATCGGTTAAATCGGCGGAAGCTAATGATCAAACGTGATGATGGGAAAAGTTTTCTGTCACACAGCAGTCTGAGTGCTTCGGTACCGTGTGCCATTCCACTGGTGCGATAGCTCAGTTTGGAAATGCTTCATTTCCATCTGGCCCTGTTGAATTGTGTGTGTGTGTGGGTGTGTGTGTGTGTCGGCAGTGGTACAACGCGGAAGAAAAGTCAATATGGGCGAGCGAGTCGGAGTACCGGAAGTGTGCGAAAATACTTCAAAAAGTTTCATCTCTCCTACACGCAAACCGCTGTGCCGCCGTAGCATCGAAAGACGTTGCTAGCAAGGTGTGAGAAGGTATTCGGCACGCGCGGAGTAGGTCATAGTGTGAAGATGTTCGCGCGCGAGCAGATAATTAAATGGTGCAATATGGTGCCCGCCTCGAAGCGAGGAAGCACTTTTAACACCTTCAACACTGTCGCTATTATTTTAGCGGATTGTAGATTGAACGGAACGTTGGTGCACTTGCGTGGTGGTTGTGCTGGTGCACAGCACAGGGACACAACGACAGGGAAGAGTGAATGTTTTAATAAGGAAATTACTTCGGGACAAAGGTTCGCGCTGTGTAAATGAAGTAGCGTTTATCTGGCGCCGCTGACAAAAGAATCTTCACCCATCTTGCCGGAAGCTCAGCTTATGGGAAAGGTTTATTTAAGACATTTGCTTGCGCAACAAAGTAACTTTAAGTCAATCGTCAAACACCCAACGGGGGGAAAAAGTTGAAGCAAAAAAAAAAAAAAAAGAATCCTAAAAGAGGGATGTAAAGAACAACGATTAAAATTAATTAGTAGCTCATGCTCTTTTCCTGGCGAAGATGGACTTTTACAACCATTCGATAGGATGCTCTACATCCATTGGAGATGATGAAAGTTATGTAGCTGTGGGATGATCCTCTGGGGAAGAGCTTGATGATAAAAATTGTTAACGAACTACGGAACTTATCCTAGGATGGATAGTTTTTATTAATAACTACCAGTCAATGTGCCTTGAGAATCTTTTCGGTATGTTCTATGTACGTTGTGGAGCTAATTAATGGATGTATTGAACTTTATGCTTCCATGTTGTATGTGCTGAGGTGGTACAATGAACATCATTTACCTATTAGAAACACTCGGAATAGTTTATAAATTCCCAGTTTTTTTATAAGAATCACTCGATAGTTGGACCAATGAATGTCTTGTTGGTAATGATCAGCCCATGACGATCAGTGAAATAGTTACCGATCATTTTCTAAAGGATAAATATTTATAGTTTATGAAAGTCCTAGTAAAATTAGCCAATATTTAACGATTCGAAAAGAATCCCCAACCATTGCGCATTGTATTCTTTCGACCGAAACCATTTATATAACTGAAAGTAAAAGGCAAGAAACCGTTTCGTTTGACAAAACAATCTGTTTATTTGTCAGCTTCTTTTTTTTATTTAAAAACATGTACACTTTATTCAGTTTTTCTTTCTTGTTGTTTCTCTTGCTGTTGTTATCATTTATCGTTTTAGATCTTATTTATCTTGCTGCTTGTGTAGCTTTTCCATTGACCAATTTCATTGAATCATGCGCCTTAATGTTTGTATATAGTTCTTTCGTGTATGTGTGTTTGTAAGAGAGAGAGAGGGTGTTATTCTTTTTGCTTTACCATTTTCTGCTGACGTTTGCTTGTTTTCCATTCAAACGTGTTTGTTTTTGTTGTTTTACATTTTGTGTTACTTTTCACTTGTTACACCTTTGTTCTGTTTTTTCTTTCTTTCTCTCCCTCTCTTTCTTTCTCTCTCTCTCTTTCTATTTATATATACTGTAACATTCCCTGCTCACGTTCTGGTTAGTTTGTTTTTTGGTTTTCACTTTATTCTTTTGCGTTATTGTTTTTTTTT
>AXCO02008407.1:0-13458 GCA_000473525.2 Anopheles melas
CCTTTGCAGACCATTCCTCCACAGGCCACAGCCAGGGCCACCGTTTCGGCTGGTTAGCTGCATAGGGGGGGGTGTGTGTGTGTGCGAATAACAGAGCTGGAGCCCCAGATGTGACCAAACCATGTCTTGTGTGTGTGTGTGTGTGTGTGTGTCCTTTCCCCCATGATTCCCGTTTCGTTGCGAACGAGCAGTTCGTCGCTTGCTGAAGCTCGTCGCTAGATTTGTTTTCGAAGCACTTGAGGCGGGCGGAATGGTTGTTTTGCATCATTTGCTCCTCTCCTCACTGCATGCAGTGCGCTGCGTGTTTCTTCCCGCTTAAGTAGGTAGATTCGCGGATGTGGCAGAAGTTACAGCAACTCGGCTTCGGCTTCCTGCTGCTGCTGTTGCTGCGTTTGCACTGCTGCAGGACTGCGCTCCAGATATATAAAAAAAAGCTCCACGCGGCCACGGCAGGAAGCTCCCCGTGGTCGGCCCCGAGTCACCCGAGTAGGTAAGGAGACAAATGATCAAACGAGATAATAGCAGCGCTGCAGACCGGCCTGACAACACAAACGAAATGGGAAACTTCGTTCGCAGAATCGCACCAAAATAAGCGACGGACACGATATTTGATTTGCCTCTTCCGCCGGTTCGTTACGGGCCGAGCTAGCGATCCTTATTTGGGACAGTCGTGCGAAACAAAGCCCGAGTTGTGCCCGAGAAAAGATGAATTATTGCAGCAAGGACCTTCAAAGTGGGGGCAACAAAAGGATGGCAAATAGAAAGCTACTACGAAACAACGTCCATCGTCCAAAGCACTTTCTCTTTGACCCTCCCTCCACCCCGCCGAGGGTGAGCAGAAGAATGCCAAAGTGGCTTACTTTTTCAATTACAGAGCATAGCGCAACAGCGCTCAGCACACCCGAGCGACGGTCATGCGGAGCAGCGAAAGCAAAGCGAACGGTGCCAAACGGTCACTGCCAAAGCAACAACACCTTGCCACATTCTAAGGTGTCGATCTTGCCATCTTCAAACTGAAAGAAAACATAACAAAAAAAAACTCCGTTGCCAAATGATGGTTTGAAGAAGCATCGGCTAGGGCACTGGTGCGTTTGGCATCAAATACTGCGCCACGCTCGAACAAAAATTGCTCACCAGGACGACATGTGAATGACACATTAAATTCCGTTCCTTGCTCTTTCTCTCTCTCCCTCTCTCTCTCTCTTTCTCTATCTCCCTTACATCGATCCCGATAGAGTGAAATTGATAAAATTCCTGCACTGACTTCGGACCGTGATCTCCTAACGGATGGTTTTGGAGGGTGTGTATGTGTGTGTCTTACCCAAAGCTGGCGCATTTGGGAACTCTCCGGCAAGAACTTAGAAACAGGTTTGGTAACACACCAACAGACAGCAGCAAAAAAACGCGCGCAACGATCGAAACTATTTAAGGAATCCGTTTTCATTCGCTTTTCCAGCAGTTCTAAGACCATCACCTTCGCGGACGGGAGATGAAATAGACGACCGGCGCGCGTTCGAGCGAGCTATCAAGCGAGTATTGGTAATGGGCAGCAAATGAAATTAAAAATGCAAAATGGATGTCAAGCTTTTTCTTTCCCGGTTTGATGCTTGATGCGATGAACGAGCACAGGGGCCCGGTGGTGATCGACATTTTGTTGTTGTGTAACGTAACGTTTCGGAGGACCGCCATGGGAACGGGGCCGCCTTCGGGGCCGCAACCAGTATTCTACCATTTACCACTGGAGGAGGAAGGAAGAAAAACTGGCACTGGACATTTCTCGGCCAGCCCTCGTCTGTTTCCGCACGCACGAACTAGATACGATGTGTGCGCAGCCGGAGGAGGCGGACGGCGCAGCCAGGCGACCGATGTCTTAATTATAAAAATTCTTCTATCAATCATTTTCGTTAATTATCATATCATTGTTTTGTCATCTGTGGTTTCGTGTGTCCGGGGTTCGGTTGCTTTTTGTTTTGTTTTGCTTCTTTGTGTTACATTCTTTCTGTGTGTGTGTTTGCCGTTGTGCTAGATGCAGCACCGGGGCATAATTGAACGTTATGCTAGACCTCACGTATCGGGCTGATGATAGTTCACAGTTTGATAAGTACCTATGCCATTAAAGGGAAAAGTGCATGTTGCTGCCCGCTCAAAGGGAACGAAGGTGATGCGTCCGACCAGAGGCAGGTACGACATCTTCACTAAGGCGTACAACTAAGTAGGTGCATATGCTAATTCACTCCACACACTTGCGGCCTGTACGTCAGTAAAACAATCCAACAAACACAACGCAGCGGTTAAAGGTGATATAAATTCAATTACCCATGTCGCCGAGTTCACTGGGACGGAGGGGGGAATGGATGGGTTGGAATAAGCAACAACATCAAAAAAACAACAACTCCACTCACCGTTAATTATCTTTTAAGTACCGTCTCCCTCTCTCTCTCTCACTCTGTCTCGCTTTCAGTACCGGCTCCGACACGATCATAATTCATCGCCGCCGAGAATAAAGTCGTTACGCGCCGTTCGGACACGTTGCGTTTTTCGTCAAATTACTCTCGTTTAATTATCGGCACCTTCAACTTCATCTAAACGCGGTAGATGGGTTGGACCACCCAGCAGCAGCAGCAGCATGTGTGTGCATCCTTGGACCGTCCCGTCCCGAAAAATTCGCAACGTCACCATCACCCGCCGGTTCCCGCGCAGAAGGGAATGAAAAACGATGCGTAAAATACGTCATTGCAAAATTTACGAGCATCGCGAAGACGCGGACACTAAACGACACCGGGGACGAGACAAGTGGCTTGCGCGACATTTTTTTTTTTTTGTTGGACCTGCATGTGTGTATGCGTGCTGACGTGTCGCAAACATCGCCCGATCGTACGTTTAATGTGTTGTAAATTGGAGTAAAATAAAATAAAAAAAAAACATACAAACAAACACATTAATTTCAATGTGTTTCATCAGCATAAGCTTTCATGCCGAGCTTGATTAAATTGTGGGCCTTTTGCCCTCTGCCGCGTCTTATGCTTTATTGGCCACTGACCTGGGAGAAATATAATAACCGGAAAGACATTAAAGCCGGCCAAAACGGTGCGACGGTGGGAACGGTGGGAGAGCGGCCGAGCAAAAGTGAAAGTTATCGCTCGCCAAAAACGGCACCGTTGTGAGCACAAGGATAAGGGGCTTTTTTTTGTGTGCCAACAGGATCAACCTTTCTGGGCACCGTTGTGGAAGAAATCACAAATAGAAATAATGGCACCAAACGGCGTCAGCTCTTGCAGAGAAGGCTTTCCTACGGGGCTTTCCTCTCCTCGCTCTAGGACACCCCGTAACGTGTCGTTACGACCTTGCAGCTAATGGTGCGCTTCTTTCACTTTCTTCCTTTTTCTAACGCTACTGTCCCCCTCCCGTATTCTGCTGCTGTCCCATTTGCAACATCATACATGTATATGCCACATACATGTTTGACGATATTAAAAAAGGAACGGGAATCCTCACTCTCTGCTGTTGGCCCGTGAAGCGTGCGCGCGCGACAGCAGGACTTACGGCAACAGCAGCCGCAGCAGCAGCACAAAGCCGACGCGGGGTTTTTAGCGAAGAAAGATGAATTCTTACAAGACGCGATAAATTGGGATGGCATAAATCATGTTTCGCTATGTTTTCTAGGTGGGATGCTCTCTGCGTTCGCTTGCGCGTCCCCCTGCTTTCTATTCTTTCTGCCATATTAACAACGGGGCCCGCTTTTCTCCGACACGCTTCAATTCTAGTTCGTGATCGCTCTGTTGCTTTTCTCAAAAAAAAAAGAAGTAGGACGAGGAGGGCGATGGGGGGTTTCTTCTACTTCTACCGCCGAGCCCCGTCGCCATTATGCTATTATGCCCTAGTGCGCAAAAATGTGTAACAGAGCTAAAAGGCACCAGGCAGCACCCGGAATGAACACATATAACGCACCAACAAACTGGCTGGCAGGCTGGCTGGCTCGGTTGCTAGCAACACACACACACACACACAGCTAGTGTTAGCACGATCGTTCGCTCGCTAGGAATGTCATTCAACGTTGAAACCACGGGCCTGGATGGTATTAGAAGGGCAGAAAATGCGGGGATCCGTGTGTGCGAATCGTAACATGGAACATCGCATCGGAATGAAACTTCTTTCGTTCTTCCACGGTGGGTATGGGTGGTTGGGATGGGAGGGAGGATTTCCAAGGGTTTGCCAACCCGCGCAGTGGAAAAGAATGAAACATCTTCCTTCCCCAACGCTTCTCCAACCCCGAAACGAAGTCCACGCTGCGAAAGGAAGTGAAATTTGTGGAAGAATCAACCGCGCGTAAAATCTGAATTTTACGACCGACAGGGCACCGCGACTAACGGCATAGTAGTCGTAGCAGTAGTAGTGGTAGTGCGCACGCTGGGCCATTTTGCTTGCCATCGGGTTCTGCGTCTTCCCGTCCCCCGGATCCTCGGAGTGTCGCTTATCTTGAGTGCACTCCGCGTACCCGTCGGCCCCCGTAGATCGCTTTACTTTATGACACTTTGCTGCCAAACTTATGTGCAGTTATATGTATGTTGAGCCCCGGAGTCGACTCGGAGAAGATGAAGCCTTCTAGCACCATCGGCGGTGGGAAATGGCAAAGGTGTGAAAGGGTTTTGTGTGTGTGTGTGTATTTTTATTTTTTCTTACTATTCTCCCATTTATTTCTTGCGCCCTCTCCCCATTCTCTTCTGTGCTGAATGCTGCAAAGATGAAATGTTGCCAATAGTGGCGACCGGACTTGCCGTGTTCGTGGTTCGACGGGAACACAGGCGCTTGAAATGAGCCAAGCCAAGGGACAGCTCGACAGCAGGCGGCGTAATTCGGGGTTGGAGCTACGGGGGTTTTGAAGCCAGTTGGAATTTGCTGCACCAGATGAATTGATAAGAAGGCGCGCGCGCGCGCGTTAAAAGTAATGGTTTGATGCACATCGTTTTGGAAATTAAATGAGGCGAATTGGGAAAAGTTATTTCATTTAAGTAGGGGAGCAAGGATGGAGGGTTTGTGGACATTATTTCAGAATGTTTTGGACAGTGTATGCAAATGCTGGTCGTTTTGGGAGCCGTTAGAAACGGTGTTGGGTATAAAGTTGACCAAGCTTGGTAAAACATGGAACTAGAATTTTTAGTTTTATGGGATACACGAATGGCTAGGTATTATATAAAACTCTTGAGATTTCTTCAATATATGTTTTTCGTGTGATTAAACCATTATCTAAAGAATGTTCCGTGTTTCATTTTTTCCACACTAATTTATCATTCCTGACAGGCTTTTAACGATTTTAAAGGGTTGTAGTTTTATCCTATAAGATCATTCTCTCGTGGAACGTCAGTGGAGCTCGTGGAACATTTGAAATTCTCAAGAAAATTTGAATATTTAGTTAAGAATAGATTGTAAGTTGGTTTTTTAGATCATTTCAATCAATAGAATCAATCGCTAAAATGATGATTTTGCTGCCAAGGCAATTCATAGGCGGACTAACAGCTCTGTCATTCCCTGCTGGCATAGAATATTTGTAGCTGAGTATGTATAATACTTGTTCCTGTTCTTGTTCTATTTTGTAACATTTATCTAGAATCATTCCAACCAAGAAGAAACCCTTTTACTCTACAACCTCCCAAAATAGAACGGATTGGATAATGGAACAACATTGAATCATGCTAGCATTTTTAAGGTATCTATATCATGTCTATTTCGGATTAGAAGCTCAGGATATGTTTGGAAGAGCTATATTATGATTTGAAGCAAGTAGAACAACACCCCAACGATCATTGCCAGGAAATCGGAGGAAATGAAAAAGTCCCACTAATCGAGTAAATGATAACCCCCACCACGGCCACGACTATGGTCGTGGGATTTGCCAAGGCATTCATTCTTTCTTGCAACCAAAGAAGGCAAACCCAACACTGGATCGAATTTGGCAAACAAGGCGTACCTAGAGCAACGAGCAACGGTTTCTCCATTGCCGCTTTTCAGTTGCTTTCCAGTTGAGACATCTGCACTAATGGCGGCTAGTGGTGTTCCTTCGGTCCTTGAACAGTATCCTGCATCTATTCCTTAGCTGATGGTGTATACACCCGGTTGCATCGTGGAAAGGGGGGGGGGAGGGATGACAGTGGAAAGTCGGTTGCATTCCGTGCAACCGGATACACATACAGCTCTCCATGTACCTTTGCTGGAAAAAGGATGAGTTTCATTTCCCTCGAACCGAACGGAACGTTTCGAAAGATAGCGCACCAGTCGTTAGCCAGCTAGCCTGAGAAATGAGCCTCACCAACAATGGCATCAACATTGGTGCCGTTAGAGCTTTCCTTCTTCTTCGTTGGGTTTGTTGCCGTTTTTTTTGCTTTCGTTTTTGGTTCTGTTTTGTTTTAAGCGCAATGATCCGACCGAACTGCGGTGGATCTGTGTGTTTCAGCGCTCGCCCGGCTCCACTGGACTGTCCGAATGCCTGGACAGCTTACTGACATGTAAACACTGGCGCAAAGATGCATCGGGAGGAAATTTGTAGGTATATATGAAAAGAAGTTCGACCGGCTGGCTGGTTCGAAGTGCGGATGCTCCCCTGTCCCGGGGGCGGAAACGAAACTGGGAAATGAAATTTTCCGTATTTTCCTCCTGTTCAGTTCTTCCTCAACCTTCGCATTCTCCTGGAAAGCATAAACCTACCGTCTCGGCCGCCATCGCCTTCCCACTCATCATCTACCGCCCGCTCTTTAACGGACTCTTTTGTTCCAGTAGCAGCAGCAGCAGCACCACCACCACCTAGCAACATGGTACAATCAATCTAACAAAAGAGACTAAAAACAAAAAAAAACAGCAACAAGAAATAAAGAACCAACGACAACAACCATCAGCAGTGTCAGTGGTGACGTTTCGGTACCAGTCGTTATTTCCTTTTTTTCTCCCATTTTGTGTGTGAGTGTGTCTGTTCACTTCTGCTTTGTGTTGCTGCACCGGCGAAGCCTCCACTCGATCCACTCCATCCTACACCGACGGCGGCGGTCGCCATTGGTTACGAAAGTTGTATCACTACCGCGGCACTTGCACTGGATTAAGCTCATCGTATGCAAAACATGCAGCATAAAATGTTAAAAATAAACCATTGCACAAACAAAAGGAAACCAGCACCATCACTGCCGCCACTGCACAGTAGATAACGCTACTGTTAGTGCTCTTTTCAAACTTCAGCGCATCGGCACAGAAGACACAAAAAAAAAAACAGAAATGGTTGAAGCTTTCGTTCGGTTTTGCGGTATCCGGGACCAAGGGAGGGTGCAGGGTGAGGGGACAGCAGAATTGTTCGCACAAACCTGTCATGGATGCGCCGTTCCTCGGGCGCAAAACAATTGCGGGCGTTTTAATGATGGAGTGTGCGAGTGGCTGCGTGTGTGTGTGTGTTGCCATTTCCTTCCGCCGGCCGTCGGATGATGGCCGGCAGCAGACAATGCCGGTTCTGGTTGAATCTCGAAAATCATATTAAAAGAATGTTGCTATTTTTGTGTGCCGTTTTTGTTGTTGCTGGCAAACTGTGCAGCATCCCGAGCCGGCAAATGAGCTGTCAAATAACTGTCATCTAGATCTGCTTGGTCCGTGGCCGTTGGTGGTGCTTGCTGATTGTTTTGATTTCAAAACATTCCTTACCCGGCGTGATCGGCAATGGAAAGAGGGAGTTGTATTAAAAATCAAAAAAAGAATGCCTTTCCAAAAACACCAAACAAACAATATTACGAGAAATAGACAGACACACAGCACGTGTACGCGGGTCACTCTCTCTCGCTCTCTCTCTCTCTCTCTCTATCAGCGGTCCGAGTGAGGTCGCCATGCAAACAGTCGCGCCCGCTGTTGTTTGCTTTCCATGTACTTACGCCCCGCATGACAAACGAGCGGTAGAGTGTGTGATAAACATTGAATGGTTTTGATTTGAATGAATGAATTAGTCGGCTTGCACTGCTCTAGTCACCGGTGCCACATAGCGTGTAGAAAGCTGTCCGTGCTTGCAACCGCTAGCGATAAGTAATTAAATAACATCCTGTGTCCGCCTGTCCAGCCCCAGCCAGTCAGTGAGTGAGTGCGTGACCTTCATCACGATCTGGTCGTAACGATCGGAATGACCCATCGGCAGCGGGAGGAGCAGTACACACACACACACACACACGCCCGCTGCTAATCAATTATCAACCCAGCTTGACTTTTGGCCTCCTTCGATGTTTTGCAATTCCGAAAGCAGCGGTTAGGACACTTGCCGGTTCGCTTTACCACCCCATGCCGCCCCACTGCCCAAATACTGCGGCTCAAACTGCCCTTAACTAAATGGAATTGAATACAAATTGACATAAAGAGACAATGGTTTGGGAAGGAACATTTGTGGTTCCCCAGT
Organism: Anopheles melas; assembly: GCA_000473525.2. Taxonomy (NCBI): domain Eukaryota; kingdom Metazoa; phylum Arthropoda; class Insecta; order Diptera; family Culicidae; genus Anopheles; species Anopheles melas. The sequence continues at coordinate 8,411 of AXCO02008407.1, forward strand.
CTACTGCCCCAAAAACCCCTCTCCAAAAGGTGATCGCTTTAAAGTCGCTGTGGCCCATGCACTAACTGCCTCGATCGGGGTGGAGGATGAAGGTGGGACAAGGGGGGGGGGGCGGTTTGTAAAACCTGCCAGAAGCGATTTCGCCGGCAGCAGGCAGCACGATTGAAGTGAACCGCGAAAAATTATCATAATACCACCAAGTGGCAGCGGTGGGTGGCGGCAATGGCCGATAATAACGACAAGATGGCCCTCCCGCTTACCACCACGTGCCTCGCTGTGTGTGTGTGTGTCTTTTGCATTGCATTGAGTACCGTTGCCCTCCGACCCCTGTGGGAAGGGGGGTGGACGGCTGTCGACGGGAATCGTGCAGCAATGCAAAGGCGAAGGCGCGATGGCTTCCGTGCCGAGGGAAGAAAATTCGACCTCCAAAATTAGCATTTTCCGCCACACAACACCGTTCCCCCTTTTCCCCATGACCCACACCGAGTGCACACCTTCACCGAGCGGCGGCGGTGGCGGCGGCGGCACACTACCATCATGAATAAAACAAATTGATAAGCCACCACCGCCGGGGCGGGAACTGAATTGCCAAATCCAGAAAGGGATTTCCAGTGCCGAAAGATCATTGGATGGATGGTGGTGTTGGTGGGGTGGCCGAGTGACTGTTGTTTCTTTTTTTCCCTTTTGTATTATAAACACAACATCGATACAAGGGAGTGGGTGTGTATGTGGGAGGAAGAAATGATAATGTTGGATTTGTGATTTGTCGTTGTTTCGGACGGATTCCATTCCACCCCGATTCACCTCGAACAGGGACGGCGTCCGGCCCAGTGCCAGTAGCTCAACCAGTGGTAGATGGTTTTATGACGACGTGCAGTGAATGAATGTCCCAAAAGAAGGGGTGGGTGGGAAGGTCAACTGGCGGGGCAGGACAGCAAACAATGGCAAGTACGACTTACCGTAGGCCGGTCGGTCGGTCGGTCGGTCGGTAAGGATTCGTCGCTTTCATTTGTCAAATCATGCTTCAATTCGACGGCTCAGCTGATGTTCGACTCGACTTAAGCACTCAATCACTGTGGGGCCACCACCCTCGCCCCAATGGAGGGGGAGAGAACGCACAACCTGACACACAACCTGGCTCCGAGGTTCTTGTACCACGCGAGTGTTTTATGTTTGCTGCTGCCATTCGGTGCGCGGTTTATTTGCTGCCGTTTGCTTTTCGGGTCGCTTTTCCGCGGGCGGTGCGCTACAGCAGCTACAGTAACGTGGACAGTGACAATAATTTCGCTCCCTATCCTCCTCCCTCCCCCTCACCCCCACCACCCAACACGGCTGCATAATGCGCGATATGTTATGGACGGGAGGGTGGGCTGGGCTGGGGGCGGTGGTGATTCCATTTTCTTCCAAGCGGCACTAAAGAGTGATGGTAATGTTGGAGATTGCGTAAAAAGAACGTTTTCGTTCGCCGTGGCCAAATGCAAGGACAGGAGGGAATTTGAAGCCGAGGGGAGAGAAAAGATAATGGTTTAGTTTTCGGGCTGGTTGCTAGTTCGGGCGCGAGGTAATAATGTTATCTGTAAAATTGTCAACATTGACTTTAACGATATGCTAATGGAGCGGCTGCCGAATGGTGAGGGCTAGGCTTTGGCCGGTGTACACCTTTTGCCGCTTGGGAATCGTTGCTTCACATGGCATGTGATGCAGAATGATTGACTACTCATAAAAAACCCGGCATCAGGCAAAGAGTTTATCGGTGCTTACGGCCAGCAGTATTCGGAAGTAAGAGTATTGGTTTAGCTTAACATTGTTGTTTGCTTTTCATTACAAGGCAATTGGATTATGGGTTGTTTGTAATAAACATTCGCATGTCTAGAAAAACGCACTGGGCGAAAATAGTTTTATTGCCATATTCGATGCAGTTAAACACTTGCGATAAAATCCACTTACGTCTTTTTTCAAACATATGTTCAATTCCTTATTTTCAGTTTTGTTTTCGTTTTAGTCGACGAAAAGAATTTGTTTTAGTTGACCAATCAACCAGATCCTGGAAAATGAAAATAAACTGACAAATGTTTAAAACAGAATCTTCCATTAATAGATGAATTCTTCGGATACTGGATTCACTGAGGAGACTGAAATGTTGGAGTCTTTGAGAGTTCAATCATCTTATTATGTTGGGTGAACATTTCCTCCTGTTTCAGAAGGGTGTACCCTGGAACCACCCGTTAGTACCAGTGGTACTGATCATATTGCAATTTTATCCTCTTAAGTGATGAAACATATCCATTAATTGAATCTTCGTAAGCTATGTTAATGATGTTTGAGTATATTATTGTTCCGGGCCCGATGGTCAAGCCGACCGCGAAGGTTTCAGTCATTCTGGAGCGCTTGGTAAACCGTCTGCTGCCACGGAACAAAACGTCCCGGGCAAAGGGGTTCGGGAGCGTCAACGGTCCAACTCTTCTTCATCAAACTACTTTCAGTATTGGTCAACCAGGTTAGTTACTTCTCTTCCAATTTAAATTGGGAAGTCTTTGCCGTGGTAGTGCCGCTACTGGTTTCGCAAGATGTCGTTGAGAAGGTATTCGTATTCGCCCAAACCTTCATCCGGGAGAATCTTAGCACCAAACAAAGAAACGCACTCAAAGGCTGATGTAAGACTGGTTTATTATAATATTTTTAAAAATTAAAATTATTAAAATTATAAATATTAACAACCACCTTCGATGTGGTTGCTGTGCAACAATTGTAGTATTCGGTGGAGTCTGATATGTTTTTCCATGATGAAACTGTGTGGGCCATCATGGAGGAGTGTAAGTCATACCCCGATACGAAACCTGCTGGAGGAGTGTAGGTTCTCTGAGGTTTTTCTTTTTACTTTTTCATGTTATGTATCCAATTTTAAGGGTAAAACTTTCTTTAAGATATTTCTGTCCTTCTTAAACCTGTATTGGGGTAAGAGCTGGGATGTATCATCATAGGTTAGATCTAGCCAAGTAAGATCGTTACGAAACGATGCAGTTCCAAAAATATCCATTCCCGAATATTATCCGAATTCGATGATGAAATAGAAAACTTTTACTTTTGAGAAACTTTTACTGAGATGACACATTGAAGATCACATCCTGAATATGACTTACTTTTTACGTGAATATTGATACACGATCAATGTATTATCTAAAAACCACAAAGGGTAATCAAAACTACAACCAGCTTAGAGCCATTATTGGTGTAAAAGAAGATATTAGTCTAAAGCGGATATTCGAGTTAAGCCGATGTCTTTGAAACGCATTAACTGCTTTAAGCCTGGGAATAGTTTGTTATTGTGCACCAAAGATGATGTTGTTGATAACTGTTGAGAACTAAGCAGAATTTAAAATGTCATTTACATTAGAGCAACACCATTAAACAGAAACAAGGACGATATTGGACTCATATTTTAATATTTCACGTCAAATTTGAAGTAAATTAATAAATCTGTAAACTACTGAATTTCTTGATGTTAAGCACAAAAAACTAAATACAAAACCGTTTGGAAGAAGAAAAATTTTGCAAAAAAAAATATGCAATATATAATCGTATTGGCAACTGATTAATAGATTTACAAACAGAATGCCCTTCGTCTTGATTTTGATTTAAGCCTCGATTAAACTTATTTTGTTGAAACTTAAACTCACAAAGCTAAAATTCGAAAATTATCACTGCGAATTAGTGGAACAAATAGGTCAATTACTTTGACTTGTTTCATTTGTTTCATTCATCTATTCGCCTTACAACATGACCTGAGCATCACAGCACCATATCCGAATTGAACTCGTCAGCAGTAACATTTCCGCTGTAAATGTTGGCATGTTCAAATCATTGCTCTATGTTTCATACATTTGAACATCCCATCGCTGCCCCCGAGCTTGCAAAAAGCGACCACCGGTTGCATGTAATAAATAAATTTTAAAGCGCAGTAACTTTAATTGAAATGAAAACTAAAGCAGTGAACTTCCGCACATATTTGGCATTAATAAACGAAAAAAACCATCCCACTCTTTGCCTTTACTATTTCATAGCATATAGCAAGCAAACAAAAAAGCCTCCAAAAACACAATCCCGTTGATCTAGCTTTTTTTATGAGCGCAACCGCTTTTTCGGCGGACTACACTTTAATGAAATGCACATCGGCGCGATCACTGTCACGCCGGCCACCACCAACTGCCACTGCGGGCCGCTCGTAAAACTGCTCATTAAAAACAGGTTAAAGAAACACTAGTTGCTATTTCACTTAACAAATTCTTATCGTACGTGGGACTGGTCGGGGCGGGGCAACAATTATCTCGCAACAATTATCACAGTTCCCGCGTCCATCCATCGGTCTCTATCGGTCACACACTGACGCTACGCACAAGCTTGCTGCGTTGCTCCTTTTGATAACATGCTGCGCACATCCCAAATTATCACATTTTCCAACGGACATATTACGGACATTAAAGTTTTACTATCCCCTCTGCGCTCTCTCTCTCTCTCTGGGGTCCCTGTCTGTCCGCAGTGGCACGATGGCGTCAAATTTATTCAATGTTTCGCTGCCTAGGACGATTCCGCGTGCGTGAAGTCAAACGCTGGCCCGAACCCAATTCGTTATGCCAAGTGAGCGATGAGTTCGCCCGTGTGCCCGCGCGTGTGTGTGTGTGTTTGAATTTTGATGCGTCCTGAAAAGCATTTGGTCAAGAGAAAAAGCTCACACTCTTGTTTGGTTGCTTTGTCTTCCTTTTTTTACCTTAACCGGTCCAGTTGTCATCGTCGATAGAAGAAAAAAAAGAAGGGAGCTGTTGCTGCTGCTGCTCTAGTCCACAACTCACCCCAAATGGTACTCTAATTTGTTCGCGGTGGTTCGCGCACACACACACACACACACACACACACACACACACACACACACACACACACACGGGGACCAAGAGAGCTGGAAGTACAAATTTTAGTGGGAAGGTTGTGTAGGCAAAAGGCACATACACACACACAACGGCACAAACAATAAAATATAATAAAAACAGTCGAAA
>AXCO02008408.1:0-13460 GCA_000473525.2 Anopheles melas
CCCCCTTTCACCCTACCCCATCGGTCCGGTACAAATAGAACCTTCGAACCCGAAGAGCTTACATAATATGGGTGTCTTTCCTCACACAAAAAGAAGAAGAAGCAGAAGAAGAAGCCGGCAATCATTCTTTGCGCCCGCTCGGCCAAGCCCTCCGTGTGTGGTGTAAGCGGTTCCTTCCTCAACATCCGAGCGGGCGGGCGCAACGGGCGAAACGTGAAAAAAGTTGGGCCACAGCGTGGGGTGGGTAAGAATCTTATTTTTAGCACGGCTTTGAGGTGAATTTAGAAATTACAGAAAGATTCGCCACCGCCACCACTACCACCCCTTCAGGGCAGGGCACGCTTTTGTCGCCATTCCTACCCTCTTCTTCGTGTAGGCATGATCGGGTGATTATTTTTATTTGCAACGGCATACAGAGGCGTAGAAAAAACACCCCCCGCTCTGTGTTGGTCGGACCTACCACGAAGACGCAATACGAATTTCCCACCCGGCCTTGTGAAGGAAGGAAATTTCCTTGTAAAGGTTTTTGATGGCGTCGATTAGTGGGTGGGGGGGGGGGGGATGATGATTAAGCGATTGCCTATCTCGTGTGACTGTGAATTTGGGGGTTTGACGGAGCAGCGGGAGCGTTCTGGCGTACGATCTTGTATTATTTGAAGAATCGAATAATAATTCAAACACAGTCAAACACACAAGAGAAGTGCTCTCTCTCTGGTCTGCTGTAGTGTGAGCAGTGTAGTTTATAATTAAATGATACTCTCATACCATGTGCCATTCCGCGTCTGTCCACTGTCATGATTAATAATTCTTTCCTCCGGTTCCATTAAGCAGTCCCGACACAAAACAAAGCACCTCGCCCAACAGCTCACCGTTCCACAGACCGAGCAAAAAGGCACAAAAAAAGGCAACGGGCCCCTCTGTGCACTGGTCTGGTGCATTTTTACCGATCGTTTTCGCTGCATCTGCAGCCCGGCTGGTTTGGGGTGAATTGCAATATGGCGTGGCGTGGCGTGTCTGTCTGACCCAGAACGGGAAGTAATGGTGCTATCAACAAACAAAAAAAACGAGGGAGCAAAAAATAACCGCACAAATAAAACGGTATCTTCTCCCTCGGCTGAAACAAAGAATGAAAGCGAAGTAATAAGTGCATTATACACACAACAAGCACAAAAAGAATGCATCGATAAACACACCAGTCCTGAGCGCTCGAATTTAGGTCAGGATCTTCCGGGGAGTATTTTTGGTTGTGCTCTTACCCTCGCACTGATGCAATAACAGAACATCCTGTTCACTCTGTGTGCGTTTGTATGTCTGAGGGAGTACATAAAATTACGCTTTTGAGTAATGCAGCAGAGTGCATCAAAATGACAGCATAAAGCAACTGGTGCTGCACATGGTGTGATGGAGCGGCGAGAGAACGAGGGAACAGCACAGAGAGCAAAAAGAAAGAAAGAAAGAAAGAAAGTGTAAGACACTGATAACAATGAGGCAATTGGGGGCCCCGCAGCACTGCAATTGAGTGGGATGCGTTCCGGTGCAGTTGAGTGTGTGTGTGTGTGTGTGTGTGTAAAAATGGCCATGACGCAACCAAGCGCACTCAGGGGTGGGTTGCAATTATTCTGTTGACCAAATTTGGATTATTACTGTTCCGTCACGCTGCACGATGCTGATCTACTTTCATACTTTACACTTACTAATAGAATGGATATGATTAAATTTGTTCTCTTCCCTCTGCACTAGAACTGGCCACCCCCGGACTGACCCCACACACATGTGTTTGGAATTGTAAGATGACATCAGACGCGCAATGGCTGTTCAAATACGTTCAACTCGGTTCTCACCTCGTTTTGCGGGAAGATGCGCAAAAGGCCACTTTTTTGTTATACACCCCTGGCGTGTGCCAGATTCGGACGATCATCAAAATTGCCCATGGCCTCTCTGAAGCGTCATTTAGCACCGTTGCACCATTTACGGTAGAATGCGCACACGAAACACGGTAGATGCACATCACATACAAACACAGAGAGAGAGAGAGAGAATGTGGGGGGGAAATAGAAGAGAATGGCGTCTGGGGCTTTCGGCCGTCTGACCGTTACGGCTGACCTACATCTACAACCCGGTGCACGGAACAAACGGACCATTTCCATACAGAGGAATTCTGTTCTTATCGTTCTGCAACATCAACTTTCCCGGCTGTGCCTGTATCGTGCTTTGTTCTGATGCGACCTGGTTTTGAGTGTGTTTCAATATGTTTTCAAGTGAAAGAACCCATTTTTCCATTACTCCAACAGATTGATTTACATTCTTTAAGGATTGCATAAGCGCTCCTCCTCCTCCAGGAGTAACAACAATACCGTTAACTTCTTTTCCGTCCTCCGGAATGACTCGACTCGCGGCCATCATCGGCTGTTAAATAATGCTGGTTGGCCCACCACCACCACCACCACCACACCACCACAATCATCAACATTCCAACAGATCCAGTGTCCGGTGGGAAGAGAGCACTGTCCCACAAGAATCGTATACCAGGCTTTTTTTGGGTAGGCCGTCAAAAATCAACAACACGAACACGAAAAAATGCCCAACTCTCATCAATCTATCACCGGACGGACTGGTCACGATATCGTATGCTTCTGCTTCTCTCTTTCCATGCGCGTTTATTTACCTTTTAATAAGCACACACACACACACACACACACACACACATCCACAGAACTGTCCAATGTTCTCTCCTTCTTCCATTGATTGACCCCGAAAAACCGGTTGACCGGTTGGTGATGCGTTCGATCAATCTTGTGCCCACCCCTTTCGAGCGATATGGGGGTCGTCTCCTGTTATGTCCCCGGACGAACTTTGCCTCAACGTGTACATGGTAAGAAACCGTTTAAATTCCCATCAACTACAACTACTTCCGATGATCTTCCAAAAAACGCACACAGCATCATCCCACACGATGAAAAGGGGCACCTGTCATGGCCACGGTCACGGAAACGGGCGCGTATTCAAATGTTGCTTACCCTTCTTCTCCTTCTCCCCCCCTAAAAAATGGAACTCAAAATGAAGCAAACAAAAACAAAAGCCCCCCCCCCTCCATCATCCGGGGCAAACAAACTTATATTGCAGAACATAGTACAAAAGAACATCCATTTCCTCCCGGTGGTAATGGATAAAAACGAAAGAGAAGAGAGCACATCACACAAAAAGCAAAAAAACACATCAGACGTTACGGGGTGACAGTTTGCCGGTCAAGTTTGCCAAGGGAAATGACATTTTGGGGCAAAAGTGGGTCAGCGGAGAATGTGTTTTTTCGTTTATTCACTCGTTCGTTCGTTCGTTTCGTTTCGTTCGTTTGCATTTTGTGTTCAAATTTGTTCCACAGAGTTCCCTATGAGTAAGGGGGGGGGGTGGAGTTTGCAGGTGAGAGAAGGAGAGAAGGCACATGTTGTCATAAACACTTTGGCCAGTAAACGTGTGTGCTATGTCAGCAAACGGCACTACACAACATAATCAATGGCTACTAAGGTGAGAAAATACAGGGCGTTACTATTTTTGTCTCACCGATGAGGAGTATGGTTGTGTTGTTTTCGTGTTGGTCACTATATTTTTTCACTTGTTTTGAATCATTCCTCTTTTTCTTTGCTTCTAATCTAACTTATAAATCATTATTTCAATTTAGATAATCTCCTGAGCGACTTATAGGTTAGGTTATGACATGACAGCATGACACTCTTTCAAATAAGACCTCTTCTATCGGAATGGCTGTCCCTCTCTCCAATTGATCACTCACTGTGAAACAGCGAAGCAGCTAACTTCTAACCCCTGGATGATTGATGATCAAAGAGGAAATGTTTCAAATGGTCCCCGCCCAACACGCCACGAAATCCCGCCGTGTTGCACACCGGGAGAAGCAGCAGCAGCACCATGAACCGCGTGGGTTGCGGCGGATGAACGTGCACGACCGACAACACGACGCGTCGATGAAAATGTGGGACAGCGGCACTGGCAAATGTGGGACAACCGTGGCAACCCACACACAACCTCTTCACCAGCACCTCCTGCACCAGTTGTTGCATGCAATCCGGGAAGATAGCTGGTCCCGGTGGTAGCACGTTTCCCCCCGCTCCATTCGCTCCAGGTGAGAAAAGAGCTTTCTCCTTTCTTTGTGGCTGTTTTGCTACACACCATGCTAGCGTATTTTTCTGTTTACCTTCGCAACAGGGCACTTCAAGCACAAATGAACGTAAAACGAATCTATAACGAATCTTACAAAACAGAACACAATACGCGTTAGCGGTAAAACGGCCGCACTAAGAAGTTTAATGAAAAGTATCAAAATAAGCACAAGAAAAGAAATCAATAATCGAAAATTGAAAAGAAAGGTCAGCTTAAGAAAAAGAAGAACTGTAGAAGAAGAAGAAAAACAGCAACAGAAAATTGAAACACACTTAGTCACAAAAAGTAGAACAAACACCAAACGGAACACGCTCGGTTGGTAACGAGCTGCGAACAGAAAATGGGAAAACAAATAGATCAGAAACAGTTTACAGCAGTGGCAATGGCGAACAAAGAAGAGCGAAAAGAAAGTAAGCAGAAAAGATAAAGGTGAAATTATCGACCGCATCGGATAATTAAAGTGTTAAAAAATCGAATCAACACTTGCCGGTTGCGCAATTTGCAACGGTTCCCGGGCGCGTAATGATATAATTGAATGGTTCGGTATCGGCCGCAGCCTACTATTTTCAACCGTAACAAGCACGCACGCACAAACGGTGCCTGTGGATGGGAGCGTTCGCCCAAGCAAATCATAATCCGCATCCTTCAAAGAAGTGGGTACGTGTTTACCGGTTGCTCGTTGCTAGGCAACCGGTTGGTGTTGGTGGTTTAATGGTAACGATTAATTATGAACCAAAATCAGTACAACTAGGTTATTGTTCGTTCTAGGTCACGTGAATAGTTTTGTTCTTGTTTGAAGATCCATTTTCTTCTTCCTTGGCTGTTTTCTTCCATATTTCCTTTGCCATTCTTATTATTTTCGTTTTTGGCAATAGTAGGAAATGGTGTTAAACGTTGCCTTACAACACTTTGTAATTTGTTATATTTCTCCTTCAATTCTGTTATTAGTCGCTCAGATCAGCTTTAAACCTATTTTTCTTTGGCCATGATTTTGCCATAGTTTCTAGGGCATGTAATTTTACGCCAACAGTGCAAGCAAAACAAAGCAGCGGCAACACTCCAACCGTCCGATACACACGCGCTCGCCGCGCGGCCTGTCCCGTCGTGCGGCGTCGTTCGGCTAGGGGTAGCTGACATAACGAGTGCCCGAGTGCGGGCGCCGGAACATGAGTGCTTTCACTTCAACCCGGGCACCCGGGTAACATGCGGGCCGACCAGCCCCATCGGCATGCTATGGTATTGCCATTGGTGGCTTCAGTTTCAATATCAAAGCCTAGACATTGGCCGTCATCAGGGCCAAACGTACCCGAACCGTACCTCCATCGATGGAGCAGTGAGAGGAGCGCGTGGGTGTTGGTGGGAATTGCGGTCAGCTGGGTGAGCGGTGATTTAAACAATAGGTGAAAGGTTATTTACGCTGCTCGGTGTAGTTCGTAAAATGGTTAAATAATTGGTTCCGTTTTTAACATATTACAACACATGGAGCTTCTCCAAAAGTGCTTTAGAAAGGGTTTTTCCTGTGTTTTTTTTATGTTCATAAAACGTATATTGAACATTTTAAGCATAAATATTAAGCTCTTGATAGTATGCTTCTACAGTTTTTGCTTTCATTACGCTTCTATGGCTTTCTGCTCGATACTCGAAACTCCTGTGCAGCAAACTCGAGGCAACGCTTCTACAGAAAGTTTTGCTAATCCGTAAACCCACAAACTTGCTCCTCCATTCTTTCCATTCGGCGCATAGTTCCCCCTCTTGCTCCCTGTCGTCGGCAGTATAGAAAGATACACAAAACCATCACCATCACTCTCCTTCTCGCGTCACTACTCTCACGCCAAACAGTTTGGTGTCACGAGCCGGGCCCAGCTTAACTCGGCTAATCCCTGCCATGTCTTGCTGCCATTTGCTGCTACGGCCCCATCCGACCCGGCTGGCCCGTCATCCACAATTGCGAATGTCTCTCTTCTGGTGCGGAGAATGCGCCGGGCCTCGCGCGATGCCCGAAATTAGGTCAAGTGTGTGCCGGTTTGAATAATTCAATGCTTGGCTACTTTCAATGCCGGTCGTCCCTCTAGCGCTCTAGCGCCCCCGTTTGGGTCCGATTTTCCTCGCCCGTCTCTCTCTCTCTCTCGCCCTCTCCAATTGCCCGTGTGGCCTGCCGGGTGGAAATGCCAGACGGGGAAATTACTTTCATCTTTTTGTTACGAAAGTGTTGAGGCAATAGAGTTGAGGATGGTTGTGTGTGTGTGTGTGTGTGTGTGTGTGTGTGTGTGTGTGTGTGTGTGTGTGTGGGTTGGATTGTCAGACACATACGCAAACTGGGACACATTTATATAGCAAAGCGATGATGCGGGAAACAGAGGAAGTTTCTGTGTCTAACACACGTCTATTACTTCAGCAATTTGTAATCGTTTCTTACGCCTTTGTTTTTTTTCATTCTATTATTCGACTCGTTCATCTGATAAGGGAAAGATGCTTCATATAATGCAACACATTGTAAAGCGTATACAAAATGCAAGAATCATCGCCAACCATAAAAAAATGTATATATCGTGCACCAAACTGACCTCATTTCACTGCAACTGCAACGCAAATGCAACCGATTGGTGGCACACACTTTATCAAAGCCTAGATAACTTTATTTCGTACCTTTGTTATCAAGCAATAAGCTGCTTTTGAGGTGAGTAATAGTAATAATGAATATTACTTAAACTTATGTACGCCTTCGTGAAGAAAAAGGGGTCAAATTGCATGATACAATCTGCAAGAATTAATGACTCAATCTGGCCACAAAGCTTCCATGTTACAGTGCTTACTTTATCCTCCGCCGCACAAAGAACTGACATAAGCCAAAATATTATTCGCCCAAGCCGTCTGAACCCGGGAACCCGGTAATCGATACCGCAAACATCACAAAACAAACCATCTCTCGATGATGATGCTGACAATGATGTTGATGCTGATGATGATGTTGACGGTGATGTAAATATGGTCCTGCCGCCCGTTCTTGTCGATAACAATGGGACCTAACGTACTCCCCTCCCCGCCTCCCCTTCCAAGAAGTGACCCCATTTTTGGAATCCTCAAAAGTAAAACCAAAAAAACCAATCCTCCTTCCCGGTACTGGTGCAGCCAAAGTGCAGCGGGAGGTGCATGCGCCTGGCAACTGACGTGACTCGCGAGAGATAAGCGATCGGGTAAACATGCACCGTATGTGTGCGTGTAAAGTAAAAACAAAAAAACAGTGTGTGTGTGTGTGTGTCTCCGAAAAAAAACGCATCCCAAAACCTTTACACCGAGCCAGTATGGCCATATGCAGCGCGCTGCACCGTTGCAAAAGTAGGTCTCAGCCGAATGTAAACACCAACCGAAAAGAGCGTGTGGAATTTTCCATGACGGGAAGCTAATTTGTGTGTTGTACTGGCATTTCTTTTTTCTTCACTGATTTCTTCACTCGCCACTACTACCGCTGTATTTTCTTAAGCTTTTCAAAAAGATAGCAAATGGCAAAAAAATACACCACGACCACGAGAATGGTTTCGAGAAGAGGAAGGCGAACCCCCCACCCCCCTGGGGGGTAGCAAAACGAAACTGCCCACGTAATGGTATAATAGGAAAAACAAATAACAATTCTATATCGCGCGCTTGTGGTGGGGCCGCGCTCTGTCTGTGTGCTGCTGCACCAGATAGGCGCGATGTGGATGCAATTTCGGCACCCCGTATATGACGATGTGTCGGTGTGACAGGTGATGAGTTGAATGACCTACCACTCTAGGGAGCAAGCGAGAAAGAGAGAGGAGAAAAAGGAAAAAAAATCGCACAAAACAGCAGGCCATGACAGTCGTAAAGCCGGTCGGGGCACCTACGGAAATCCCAAATGTTCGAATCTGGTCTTGGTGTGAGTGAAATTGCTGCTATTCCTCCGACAAAGGAGGCGAAGGTGGATTACAACAATGGCCGATAAAAATGGCAGTACTACAGCCCCCAGTGCAGTTTGGTGATAGTCGAAGCGATTGAAAACTTTTGTGACAGTGAAATCATTTATCATACATCAGTGAAAATGAATGACATACGGTTAAAAAGAGCTGCACCATTTTCATACTGATGCATCGTGTGTTGCTTACTTCGGTTTCATCGCCATTACAGATGGTACACGGACAGTCGAAGAATTCGGGTCAACTCGGGATGGAGAAAACCGTTCCTCAATATGGCTGAATTGAGGATATTACACAAGAGAATACGTGAGCGGAATGATTGACGCATCCGGTAAAGCTTTTCGGGATGTTGAAGAAATATCGATAGAATCGGTAGGATCTCCTTATTGCAAGGTAATTATTGCTGCTATTTTTACTTCATTAAATTAAGGAACTAGTTACTTTAAGGAATGTGTTCCATCTTCCCTTTCTTCCTCATTTCCAACCAGACCAGAGATCTCGTTGTATGTGCCGCCACTTTCGCACTCAGCGAACCGCGTGCGTTCCTCAGAGCATTCCGATTCTGAGTGATCGGGTTCCCGGTAGCGTTTCGGTTCGCTGCAGTCTTCCCGTTTTCGCAATTGTGCCTCGCCTGCCTTTGTTGTTGTTTTTCACTTATCCCCTCTTATCCCTCCCTGAATGCACAAAACGTCCACCAGGAGCGGCAGACGCGAAATTAGGTCACCGTCTGTTACGGCCATACCGGTCATCGGTCCCGGCTTTGTCCGCGACACAATTTATTCAATCGTGCGGTCGATCTGGCTCTCTCCTCCTCCTCCTTTCTCTCTATCTCTCTTTCTCTCTTCCTCGTATGGATTCGTCTCGTGGCTGGCGTAATCATAGGGCGGGGGAGGAGATGATCCAAACGAACGGAAATGGAGTTGTAGGAAAGGTAGGAGGTATGTCTGTGGTGGAAAATAAAGAAGAAGAAAAGGTAATTGCTGCCTTCTGGCTGCTGTAACATTATGATGTGTCCGTTCGCACACCAAACATGCCGTTGAATCACTTTGATTGAATGTGACAAGAGTCCTGCTAATTGCTTTCTTTGATTCAATTAACTCGTTGTTGCTTGAATTATAACAAGCCAAGTCAAACAATTCCAACGGTTCAATTTCCCTGCAAAGGATCGTTTACGAACGTATCGAAATAAAATAAGTACACATTTTGAATGGTTTGAATAAACAACCAACACAAACACTGTGCTACTAAGAAAATAAGTGTTATACACACTGTCAAATCGTATGACAGTTTGTTCTTTCCCCTATAACAAAAGCGAACTGCACATATTTATAACGTGTAAAATGGTGTATCGCACTTACAAACAACAACTGGCCACATCTGCCGACGCACAATGTCACACACGCTTATCAGTACATGGTGCCCCTATCGTCGTAGTATCCCTGATTCTGCTTGCCGCCCGCCCCATCGTCCCCACTGGCAAAGCCCCGCCCATTTCCACCGCCCTTCGTCTTGGCGTGAGGGTTCTGGAACCGATTGTTGCGACCTTCGATGTGGGCTCCGTTCCGGCCCATTTCCCGATCGTACTGGTGATGCCCGCTGCCCGGCCGGCCCTTCGATCTGCCGGTCGCCCCGTCCGCTCCCCCATTTGCCATGTAGCGGGTGTCCTTGGCGTCGCCGTGCCCGCTCGGGCCATTGTTAAAGTCGGACAGATCCTCCTCATCCAGCTCATCCATGTCGAAGATGTTGGCCACCTCCAGCTCAAGCGCCGAGTCTTCCACGCTGGCCTGGCTGCGGGGTGGCTTGTGGGGCTGGTTGGCTTTCGGTGGCTTCTCTCCACCACCACCCCGTTTCACGCCCATGTATCCCCCCATCGCTTCCACTTCATTCCGATACGGACCAGCGTGATGATGTTGATGTCGATTGCCGTGGATGTTTCTCGCATTGTTCATGTAATCGTTGCGTCTGGAACGAAACGGAAGAGTATAGTGAGTGTCTAATTAACCAGCTTCGCTAAACTAAACACGATATTACGCTTTCGTTTGATCGATTTTGGGTCCCATGCCATGGGCAAACACATCCATCGGGTAACCACCATGCTGGGCTGCCGCCGTCTTGTCCATCCGTCTTTGGTCTCGCCTATCGCCTGCATCGATCATGCCGCTCGGATATGACGCATCTGCGGATTGACTAAGCAGAATGAACCATTTAGCACTGAGAGCGTTCTAAACCTGCCCCACACGTTCATACACACATACCCCATCCGGTAATCCTCCAAAAGTGTTCGCGTTTTCTTCACGTACACAGCGAGCATAACCGTAAGCACCAAGAGCAGAGCGATCATACCCCCAAACACCGCTATCATCAGATACAGTTGATTCTGTAGCTCCATCATCCAGGAAGGTCGGGCGAGATATTCGTACCTTTTACACTCTTCTACACATCTACACAGGAAGACACAGTTTCAAATGTGCAAAACACACCCACTTTCCAGCCATTCTGCCCAATAATTCGGCACCACACAGCACCCAACTTGGGTGGAAATTATTTTCTGCCGAAATTGTACGATAGCACCACGTCGGGGCCAAACTTCGGTTCACTCGATACTTTCTTATCATAGCGAGCAACGCAGTTTCGGCATTTTTTGTCCTTATGTTTGCGTTCGCCAATCGAACGATACCTATCATTAATTACTGTTTAATGTACATTTCGTATAAAGATCTTATGATACGCCTCTTCCACCCAGCATAGCTATTTCAAGGTGATAAAGTTTGGGGAAAAGATTCCTCAGTTAGAGCACTCAGAGGGCGAAGGAGAGAGGACTCCACTTCTGAAGAGACCATTCTCGGTGGCTGAAGTATGTTTTACATTTAGGGGAAAATAGGAACTCTATGGAATTCAAGCTGATAAATAGAGATTTTTGCTTTTATGTGTCGATGACAGCAATTACTCTCATTTCTAAACGAAATATCGTTACATTGACCAGTGCTATACGGTAAAACGGTAAATGATACGAAGCAAAAGCTTTCTTGCTGCGCAGGTCAGTAATTGAGCTGACTCCCAGACTGCCCAGTCGAACTGCAAATAAGAAAACTCGGTAGAAAAGAAACAGCAAGAAAACCCCCGTCTATCTTGTTACTGTTATTTTTACAATCTTTCTCTTACTTTTGCTTATTTTTGCGGTCTCTATCAATCTAGGTCGGAGCAGAAGCAGCAGCAGCAGCAGCAGCGGTTCTTTGTTCTAACGCACCAGACAGTCGGTGGAGGTTACGATTTATTTATCACTTTTTTTTTGTCTGTGTGCGCCGTTGTTAGCCAATGTTCAAGTTACATGCAACCCCGCCCGGGTTTCTGTCGCGACCTACCTCACGCAGAGCGCAGGATGATGATGGTGGTGGTGTCCAATTGCGTCAAATGTGTTGTTGCGAAATGACCCATTTTTTCTCTGTTTGTCTGTCGGACGAGGGGTCACAGAGGTAC
The DNA here is from genome assembly GCA_000473525.2 of Anopheles melas. NCBI lineage: Eukaryota > Metazoa > Arthropoda > Insecta > Diptera > Culicidae > Anopheles > Anopheles melas. Next base: position 11,583 of record AXCO02008408.1, read on the forward strand.
GGGGGATGGGTGGCGGTGGGCATGACATGTGTGTGTGTGTGTGTGTATGTGGAGTGCGGGAAATTAAATTGGGAGAAACGCAAACATTCAATCCTACATGCCTCGACGGCAGTGCAAATAATTCGTCGGCAGGAGATAAGCGACGAACCGAGGGTGGGGGGCGCAAATGCATTTCCGTCCCGAGGGCTGTCTGAAGACAAAGAAATGCATTCAATTCGACGATGGCTGGTCGGGTGTTGATGTTTGTCAAAAATTTCAACGCTACAAAGTGTAGATAACAGCGTGCTGTCCAACAAAATATTGTGCATTATGTAACGGGATACTGTATTATTAAATGAAACAAAATCATTCATATCAATTGGCATTTTAATACAACAAAATATTCTAAATGTTCAAAAGGTGCGTTAAATTTATGCCCAAAATTGAAGAAATAACACGTGCTTCAATACAATCATCCGATTCGCGGGATATTTCAAACGAACCGGTACAAATAACCCTTTTCAACGGCCGTTTCAAAATATTACCCCTACACGTTACACTGACTGTTGATGCGTTACTAAGCGTTATGCGTTACAGCAGAAACTAGAGATGGTCATGCGAAGGCGCGCGAGTAGTATTTGATGATTTTATCATGCATTTACTTCTACTGTTTAAACACCATCCATCAGCAAAGTACACATAAAAAACTTGATTTTCTCACTTGTTGTGCAGTTTTTAATTAAAATACCAACTACTACACCCACAACTTGGTTTAATATGCTTTATTTGTCAATCAACGAGTACAATTACGGTTACATTGATATTTTTTGCTTGTTTTTTGCTCACAACTATTCACTAGTTTCATTTGTTGTGGTTTGTAGGGGGCTTTGTTTTCCTCCCCAATCTCCCCCCTCACGTCGTGCGCCACTTATTATTTAGTCATTTAAATGTTTTGTTGCCCGGCGTCTTCTTCTCTCTAGAGAGCACAGTCACGCGAGCTTTTTTATGCTATGTTTTGTTACACTCTTTAGTGCGTATGCGCGCTTGGTTTTGTCTTTCAACATTTCATTCTCAACACAGATCCCCCGTTTTTGTTTCAAGGATAGTGAAAAATGGATCGGTGGCGAAGGTTCTACCAATTGTGGTTTGTGTTGTTGTTTCACATTGCATTATGTGCGCGGGAGTGTGTGTGTGTGTGAGTTTGTTTATTTTTGTTTGACTTTGTTACACCTTTGCTTCTTCCGAGTACAGTTCTACAGTTTGCTTTGTTTGCCATCGATTACTCACGCGGAATTTATCTTTTGTAAATGTGAATTGGTTACTGTTATGTTAAATCATTTGTTTATAGTTATGTCTTACTTTCATTTTGTAACTGTCTCTATATCAAATACACATCACATGACTATTTCACTATTTATTTATTACTTTTATGCCTCGCTCGATCTATCTCTCTTCCACATCTTTCTCCACACGTCCTTCCCTGTGCTATTCATTGCTCGTAATATCCGTATCGTACGCGTATTCATACTACGCGTGCATCGAATGCTTGGATTTTGGTTAACTAATCACGTTGCTTTTATCAATCCATTGCATTCCATTGCCGCTACACTCTTGCACAAATCCCCCATTCACAATCGCAATCACATACAATCTTTCCAGATCCAACGTTTGGTAATGCTGCGATCTTTCGTAATGAACACAGATTCTCTCATACCACACACTGCTTCCGCACACGTCCAACCAGCCTTTGTTTTATATATATATATATAGTTTATATACTTAGTTACGGTATTTAAATGTAATGTTTTCCCTTGTAAATGAGTATCACTCATGCGTTATGCCTCAGTAATACAGTTTCCCGTCTGATTTGAATGGCAAGAATATGGAAATAAGATAATA